>JAVIAB010000117.1:5831192-6131192 GCA_032433765.1 Megaustenia siamemsis | reverse complement strand
GCTCTCTAGTGGTAAGTTCTATTCTACACTTTGTCTCTAGTGGTAAGTTTCTTCTTCTGGATGGGTTCTCTAGTGGTAAGTTTTGTTTTTGTGTATGATTTCTAGTGGTAAATTCTGTTCTTGTGTATGTTCTCTAGTGGTAAATTCTGTTCTTGACTGTATTCTCTAGTGGTAAATTATGTTCTTGACTGTGTTCTCTAGTTGTAATTCTCTTCTTGATTGTGTTCTCTAGTGGTAAGTTCTCTTCTTTGGCTGTGTTCTCTAGTGGTAAGTTCTGTTCTTGTGTATGTTCTCTAGTGGTAAATTCTGTTCTTGGCTGTGTTCTCTAGTGGCAAATTCTGTTCTTGACTGTGTTCTCTAGTGGTAAATTCTGTTCTTGGTTGTGTTCTCTAGTGGTAAATTCTGTTCTTGACTGTGTTCTCTAGTTATAAATTCTCTTCTTGACTGTTCTCTAATGGTAAATTCTGTTCTTGGTTGTGTTCTCTAGTGTAAATTCTCTTCTTGATTGTGTTCTCTAGTGGTAAGTTCTCTTCTTTGGCTGTGTTCTCTAGTGGTAAGTTCTGTTCTTGAGCGTGTTCTCTATCGTTAATTATGTTTTCGAGTGCGTTCTTTAGCGCTTAGTTTTGTTCTTGAATGTGTTCTCTAGATTAGCATTATTATTGCTGACCTTGAATGTGACCCAGTGATCAGTTCTGACCGTGACCTAGTTTTTTTAAGCGCTGACCTTGACGGTCAGTGCTGACCCTGACCGTGACCTAGTTTTTTTTAGCGCTGACATTGACCGTGACCGGTCAGTGCTGACCTTGAGTGTGACTAAACGAGAAGAACAATTTGAGTCTATGCTTCATAAACGGTGCCTGGTGAAGGAATAAGTAGGACCTGGAAGTCAATTACGTGGAACATTTCTCGTCGCTGTGACATCTCATCACACGTTCCTCTCGACGCTGGAAGGCAAGAGTAAATTTAAATAAGTGAACAAAAACACACTAAGTAAATTTGATGACAGCATAGTAGGACAGGTATTAACATGGAACCCACGGGGAAAGAGAAAGCGGGGAAGGCCAGGAAATACAAGGAGAAGAGAAGTCATAAAAGCCCACAAGAACATCGGCCCAGACTAGAAAGATGTAGAGAGAATATCCAAGATTAGGGTTGGATGGAGAGATCTTGTCCGTTGTCTATGTTCCAGAAAGTGATCTGTGGGACTTTGACTGATTAATTTACTGATTGACTGACTGATTGATGATTGATTGATGGGTTGAGTGATTGATTTGATTGCTTGAAGTGAAGCAAATTGGGTAAAACAAAGTAGTTTAGTAGGTAAAGTAAAGTAAGTAAAAGTGAAGTAAAGGTTCCCTCCACGCCTTGCTAGTCGTATGGGGAATATGGTATTGGTGACCATATTTTTCTATGACCACGGCACATCTTTGGGTGATGTGGTCGATATCACACCAGGCCGCCTTTACTTCCCAGAACAATCTCTGGTACCCATTTTTAGAGGCTGGGTGAAACCCGGAGCCTTGTCAGTCCGAAAAAAAATCCGCCACTGCTGGGGATCGAATCCAGACCCTTTTGGCCAGCAAGCGAGCTCACTAACCACTCGGTCACCGAGGCTCCTAAAGTAGGTACATTACTGTAAATTACTTTACTTTGACTTTCTCGCTACGATGTATCTCCGGGCAAATGTCTGCACTGCAGTGACGTCAACAATGATGAAACATCAGAAATGATGAAACATCACAAATGCTGAAACATTAGCGAAAGCTGAGCATTCAACAATGATGTTTCAGTGTTTTGTTTACGGTGACAAAAGGTAGCCAACACAAACAGAACGGAGTGCTCCAGCGTACAAACACAAACATTAACAGGTACAAAAAACAAACCATGTGAGAGATGAATATGTTGATACTGGCCAGGAAAGCAAAGAGAAATGTTGTTTGAGCCCGCATTGACCTGACCGGTGAGAACTTTGTTTTGGAGAACGAGACTTTATGGACTTGGTTACCTTGCTCTTTTTTGGATATCAGTATTTCTGTTTTAGAAATCCGTATTTCTGTTTTAGATATCAGTATTTATGTTTTTAGAAATCATTATTTCTGTTTTAGATATCAATATTTCTGTTTTAGAAATCAGTATTTCTGTTTTTAGAAATCAGTATTTCTGTTTTAGATATCAGGTTTTTCTGTGTTGAATGTCAGTATTTCTGTTGTAGATATCAGTATTTTTGTTTTGGATATCAGTATTTCTGTTTTAGAAATCAGTAAACTTGATTTGGATATCAGTATTTCTGTTTTAGATATCAGTACTTCTGTTTTAAAAATCAGTATTTATGTTTTAGTGCTATAGAATATTTATTGAATTTGTTCATAAGGGCATATTTTAAGAATAATAATTCTCTCAACTTGTTTACTTACGAGTTTTATAGAATATATTGAAGAACAGTTCTTGAAACCTCTCAAACACTTCACAAATAAAGTTATTGGCTATTATTGGTTATTGGTTATGGAAGGCCTCGGTATCACTGCAAGCGAATTAAAATCCATAATTGCTCAACCGCCCGTGCCAGTGGAATCATCCGAATTATAACTCATCTTCCAAACAAAGAAAGGTAACTGTAGTCCCCATCATAGCAGTCTCAGCACACGCCAAAAGACATAAGGCGAAACCGCACAGAAAGTGAACACAGCCAACTGTTCCCTGTCATACGATATCATCATTCATCGTACACAATTGGAGTATCGAAACATGATCAAAATGGATGAGACACACAGCTCACGGTGTGCACAGAGCACTTAACTCAGTAGTTCCTGCAACAAGCCGGACTTGGAACATGAGGAAACTGCAACAAGGAACACTTTGCAGACATAGCCTTCAATGGTTCTTGCCGCCTATCCATCACATTGCCCGGAAGATCACGTCCTCCTGAAAATGATGATCGTCATAGTAAATTATGGCGCTTGATGATGTTAGGACATCGTGTTTAACTCCAACTCCGAACATACAAAACACAGTTCGTCTTCAGATTATCCCCGATGCACACCAAACAACAGATCGCAAGATTAGCGCATGGTCGGTCTTGGGACACACGATGATGTAGTATTATGATGACATAGCACGCACAAAATGTCTGCGCCCATGTATTCATTATTACTCTACTGAATGCAGTCTACAACGAACGAAACATGGTACAAACTTCCCAAAGACGCTGACTTGACGGAGCCCACCACATTAATGCGTTGTAACTTGTAAATAACTTGCGTCAACCATCTCCATCAAATGGTCACTGAACAGCACTTTGTGTGACGTAAAACGCAGATCAACATTAGACGTTGGAATGCGCATTCACAACACTTGAATTGTCAAAACGGAGCATTGCTGTGCGTGCAACGTCAATTCAATGGCGCAGATATAACAAGTAGAACATCATTTTGACTGGAATGCAGAAAATTGGAACGGAAATCCGAAGTTGATAAGAATCCAACGGAATTTCTGCAGCGATAGAGAGAACGTGACTCAGTTGCGCCATCTTGGAAACGGAACAAATAAAGTTCATATGTTCATTGCTATCATTACTAATCTCTATTAACTTACTCAATAACTTCTCAATTGACTTAAAACTACAACCTGAAGATTCCTAACTTCCTAACTAACTGGCTCAACTTATCTAGCTCAACTTAGTTTCTACTCACTGCCTTCGGCATTTCGGCCGAAGCCAAACTAATCTTACTTAGTCTACATTCTGATTTCTCTCTCTCGCTCTCTCTCTCTCTCTCTGTGTGTGTGTGTGTGTGTGTGTGTGTGTGTGTGTGTGTTTGTGTGTGTCTAATCTAAAGTGCTCTGATTCTATTGTGTTGAAGGTTAAATAAAAAAAAAGTAAAGTAAAGAACCCCCGTCACGCCAAGTGGCGTATAGGGAAATATGGTGTTAGTGACCCTATATT
Source organism: Megaustenia siamemsis (assembly GCA_032433765.1). Lineage (NCBI taxonomy): Eukaryota > Metazoa > Mollusca > Gastropoda > Stylommatophora > Ariophantidae > Megaustenia > Megaustenia siamemsis. The sequence continues at coordinate 6,127,252 of JAVIAB010000117.1, read as the reverse complement.
TTACAGACCTTCAGCACACATTTTTTGGGATAATGTGGTCAGTATTACGCCCGTGCTGCTTTACTTTCCCAGAAAAAAATCCGGTACCCATTTAAGGCTGGGTCAACCCGGAAGCCGTCGGTTGGGATCGAACCCTACCCCTTGTCCGTGGTAGTCCAGTTCACTAACCACTGAGCTATCGCGGTTCCCTGAAGGTTATATACTCAGCCACAATTCTTCGCGTGAAAATCAGTAGCCAATTAAATTGTCGCAAAGTGACAAATTGCAACCTTTCTGATTACTCGTAGTCGGTCAACTCTCATCACTCTGTGTCCAAAACTTGAACCATTCCCAGATTTGACGATAACACTTTGTTTTCGTGAAATCTCTATACCCTATTCAAATTAATGATTACCTCATGACAATGACCTTTCCTGGTAGTTGTTTACCGGACAGTAAAGTCATGCAGTCAAATCATGCTTATTTTATCCCCATTTCCAAAACAACCTGCGTGGTGGAAATTTCCATTAAACTATTATGTCCAGTATAATTCTACCTTACCTTCCTCCCCACTTTCTGTGTGTCCACTATCCACTATAAACTTTTATTCACTTATTTTGTTATTCGGGCTGGAAATTTCCTAAACTTGTATTCTGTCCTAACACTGATGATCGCTACCATATGTTACTGCTATCGTCCGTTAAAGAAACGGGTAACAAATAAGTTACCTGCTCCCATGTTTTCACTAGCTTACTCTATTACATTTCCTCCCTTTCAACATGGACAATATTTTTCTGCAGGAATTAGCTGAAAAATCTTTTTTAACAACAATAAAAGTAACAGTATATTATATATACATAATACCATAGACTCCATGGTCTAACTGAATTATAAAACCAAACATAAGATTCTAAATCCCATAACAAAATGAAGAAAAATGGTTACGTTAAAATAATTGTCAGCATTACAACATACTTCTATTAGATAATTAACATCAATAAAACTTTGACCACAGTAATGTACTGTACCAAAAAAATAACTTTAAAAAAAATCCTTAACAAAATTTTTGTTGGACACAAGGGAAGTAATTTTCTTATATATGAAGTTGTGTCCTTTGACATATATAAATTGTACAACAAAAATCTCAGTCTTATTGGAAATATATCCTAACTAACTCATAATAAATGAACTGGTCGACAGTGCATCTTGACAGGAACTACATTACAGCATCACCACAACAGGATATCTTTCTGACAAGCATCTGTGATCCCGTATGACAATCTAAGAATTAACAATTCAACAACATCTATTACAACATGTATTTTCAAAGGTATTAATAAAACATAATTTAACAACTTATTTGACATCATTATATATTGGTAGCAATAGAACATATACTTGGAAAGTATTAATGAAATATTAAATAATAGCTTCAACAACATCTCTTATTTCAAATGAAATCTCTGACAGATGACTAACTACAGGTCTGAAATAGAAGTAAGTATTAATCATTACAGGTCTTCATGCATTTCAGAACAAAATCATTTCAATTCACATAAAACATATAACGATCATTGGACTACTATAATATCTCCGGAGAGCACGATCAAGAAACAAAACACTTAGCACGAGCAATATATATATATATATATATATATATATATATATATATATATATATATATGGACTTCAGACTTACTATATCTCTATTTACCTCATAATCCTTCTGTGAGCACTCTTCTCTAGTCTCAGTTTCTTCAGTTTCTCCTGATACTCTGTATTAGTATCTTCTCTCTACTCTCAAATCAGAATTATATCCTGGTCACGGCACCAATGACATTTGTTATAGAATATTTCCAAAACAACCTGCGTGGTGGAAATTTCCATTAAACGATTATGTCCAGTAAACAAACTAATATATGCCTGCTTCATAGACTACACCAAAGCTTTTGATAGAGTACACCACAAACAACTTATATAATGCCTAAAAGAGATACATCTAGATGACATGGACATACGACTAATATGTAATCTATACTGGGAGCAAACACCAATAATAAAATATAACAAAGAGAACTCTACACCCATTGATATAAAAAGAGGAGTAAGACAGGGAGGCATCCTATCACCAAGCTTGTTCAATCTATACACTGAGCAAATCTTTAAAAACATCATAGAGATGCCAGGCCTACAAATTAATGGAAAGATAATCAATAACCTAAGATATGCTTATGATAATGTACTACTAGCAGAAAATCCTAAAGATCTACAACAATTACTTAATGAAACAAACATGATAAGCAAAAAGTATGGACTAGATATGAATATCAAAAAGACTAAAACTATGATCATAAACAAAGAAGATACTCAAAACCCACAAGTGGATATCAAAATTGAAGGAATAGACCTGGAGACAGTTCAGAACTACAACTACTTTGGGCATACTATAACCAGTGATGGAAAAAGTACAAATGAAATAAACAAAAGAATAGGAATGGCAAAAAGTAATTTTAATGTCATGAAGAACATACTAGCATCAAAACAAATAACACCAGGGCTAAAACTAAGAATAGCAAAATGTTACATCTGTTCAATATTCCTATATGGTGCAGAAACATGGACACTAAACAAGAAAACAGAACAGAGAATTGAAGCCTTTGAAATGTGGATATATAGAAGAATAGGTAGAATTGGATGGAAGGAAAAGAAAACAAACGACGAAGTCGAAGTCTTAAAACAACTAAAAATGAAAAGAGAACTACTAAACACAATTCAAACAAGACAAATGCGATTTTTGGGCCATGTTAAAAGACACAATAGCCTACTAAAAGTAATCCTGGAAGGGAAAATACAAGGTAAAAGAGGCTGAGGCAGACCAAGACTAACGTGGACAAGTAACATCAAAAGATGGACAAATCAGCCTATGACAACCAGCACCATCAAAGCAAGAGACAGAGCAGAATGGCGCTCCATGGTAGCTAACCTTCGTTGCGGAGACGGCACTCGATGATGATGATGATGATGATTATGTCCAGTATAATTCTACCTTACCTTCCTCCCACTTTCTGTGTGTCCACTACCGACTATAAACTTTTATTCCCTTAATTTGTTATTCCGGCTGGAAATTTCCTAAACTTGTATTCACTGATGATCGCTACCATATGTTACTGCTATTGTCCGTTAAAGAAACGGGTAACAACTAAGTTACCTGCTCCCATGCTTTCACTAGCTTACTCTATTACATTTGATGTCATGTTTTTATGTTTTAGAAATCAGTAATCCTGTTTTAGATATCAGTTTTTCTGTTTTAGATATAAGTATTTCTGTGAAAAATATCAGAATTTATGTTTTAGATATCAGTATTTCTGTTTCAGATATCAGTATTTCTGTTTTAGATTTCTATGTTTTTTCATTTTAGCTATATGTATTTTGATACTTGATGCCAGATTCTAGATATCATTATTTCAATATTACGAATTTAAATATCAGCACTTTGATTCTTGGTGGCAGTATTTTGATTTTAGATTTTAGTACTTTGATTTTCGTTATAATTATTTGTATTAGATATCAGTATTTCGATTTTAGATATCAGTATTTTGAATTTAGATCTTTATATTCTATTTATAGTTTGAATACATGCATTGCAATTTTCACTGTATACATAATATTTCAATTATAAACATCAAATTGTATGTTTCTCCTGTCAACAGCTGACATACGACCCTACACATCGCAGACGCAAAGGCCAGTCCCTCCCAAAGTGCCACCAAAGCGTGCCCAGTCTGTACCTAGAGAGATAACCTTAAAGTTAGGCGAGCAGACGCCACAGAAATCTTGGCCGCAAGCCCCAATAAAATCTTGGGAGCAAGCCCCAGTTAAATCTTGGGAGCAAGCCCCAATAAAATCTTGGGAGCAAGCCCCAGTTAAATCTTGGGAGCAAGCCCCAGTTAAATTTTGGGAGCAAGCCCCAATAAAATCTTGGGAGCAAGCCCCGCCAAAATCCTCGGAACAGGCCCCACCAACGACCTATGAACCTTTCACATATCAGCATGATTTTAACAACAAATTGAAGATGTGGGAAATTCTAGGGAAACAGGAGACTGACTATGACAGACACCAGGAACAGCGACGGGAGACACTTGAGAGATCCCAGCAGCCAAACCGGCAAGAACAGTGGTCAGTCACACAAGAAACAAGACATCAGCAACCGAACCGACAAGAACGATGGGTGGAGACACAAACCACAAGATACCAGCAACCGAACCGACAGGATCGATGGGTTGAGACACAAACAACAAGACACCAGCAACCGAACCGACAAGAACGATGGGTGGAGACACAAACAACAAGATACCAGCAACCGAACCGACAAGAACGATGGGTGGAGACACAAACAACAAGATACCAGCAACCGAACCGACAGGATCGATGGGAAGAGGCACAACCAAAATACCAGCAACCGAACCGACAAGAACGATGGGTGGAGTCACAAACAACAAGATACCAGCAACCGAACCGACAGGAACGATGGGTGGAGACACAGACAACAGAATACCAGCAACCGAACCGACAAGAACGATGGATGGAGACACAAGCAACAAAATACCAGCAACCGAACCGACAAGAACGATGGGTGGAGACACAAGCAACAAAATACCAGCAACCGAACCGGCAAGAGCAATGGCCAGTCAAACAAGAAATAAGTCATCAGCAACCGAACCGACAAAATCGATGGGAGGAGACAAAAGAATCAAAATATGAACGAAGTCAACATGAACCTACTGGGTCTAAGTCCTGGACAAATCCTTCAACCACTGACACGGTGGAGTCATATCCCAGCAGAGAACATGGAGTCTCCACCAGCTGGAGGTCTGAAGCCTATGACCACCAAAGGTACAGGGTTGACTCCAGTAACAGACATGCTGGCGCTGATCGCACGACATCGTCGGACAAGTACGAAACGGTGGCCTATCGCTTGCCAATCATACCAGGTACAGATCTATGAAATGTCCGTTCATTTCAGTTTGTTTTTATTTTAAAGGTCTATCTTGGCAATATTTTTCCACTTCGGTCTTGACCCACTTGCCTCCCTTCTCTCGTATTATTTTGATTATTAACTTACAGTTCAAGGTTTCGTTTAGCAGAGAATTGTAGCACACCAGAAGTAGTCTCCCTTGTCTGGTCTCCTGTGGGTCGGACAACTACAGTCTGTACTACACGAAAGGGGACAGTGCTCAGAAGAGGGCGCTTCTCATAGACATTGATATAGATCCTGTGTAGTGATGTGTGCACGAGGTAACCGTCATGTGTAAAAACACACGAGCAAGATATGGACATCAAAGGGACACACCTACCCACTCACATGACGCAACGTATGGACACGAGAATCGTGTACTCTCAGCATTCCTGTGACCATTTTTATTTGATGATTTTTTTTTTGTTTTTGTTTATTTCCCTCCTGGATGTAACCCATGGGTCGACAACATCGGATGCAGATCGGAGTCTACAACCGATGTCATGACTGATTGTGTGATGTGACTTCAAGTCTAGTGAATATATTACTTTGTGATGTGACTTCATAACTTTTGAGTGAATCACTTCTGACTTGCAGTGACTACATCACTTTATATTGTGCTCGTATTATGTGTGCTAGCATTACTTTGTCGTGTGGCTCCTTATCTTGATTGGGTCACCACTGACTTGCTATGATTGTATTACTCTTTTCACCACATATCCCTTGAATGCACTAGTTGCTGTGTAAAGTCTACCGATCACAAATGTAGATGAGTACGGTATTACATCAGGTGAAGTGATGGCCGGATTGTGATATAATGAAAGAACCACACAACCAACACTTCTTTGCTCCCTCCCATCACACGTTAAGGTCGGTGATTCCTGGTCAGATTATTCTGGCCTGGAGTAGTGCTGACAGTCTGAACAAGCAGGTTTTTAAAGTATTTACATGACACCAGCTTTAATAAAAGTTTTTCATCAAGTTAAACAAGAGAATGCCATGTAGTTCTACAACATGTCATCAGATACAACAATGTGTCATCAGATACAACACTGTGTCATCAGATACAACAATGTGTCATCAGATACAACAATGTGTCATCAGATATAACAATGTGTCATCAGATACAACAATGTGTCATCAGATACAACAATGTGTCATCAGATACAACAATGTGTCATCAGATACAACAACATGTCATCAGATACAACAATGAGTCATCAGACACAACAACATGTCATCAGATACAACAATGTGTCATCAGATACAACAATGTGTCATCAGATACAACAATGTGCCATCAGATACAACAATGTGCCATCAGATACAACAATGTGTCATCACATACAACAATGTGTCATTAGATACAACAATGTATCATCAGATACGACGATACGTCATCGGATACAACAATATGTCATCAGATACAACAATGTGTCATCAGATACAACGATATGTCATCACATACAACAAAAAAGATGTCATCAGATACAACAAGATGGCATCAGATACAACATGTGTCATCAGATACAACAATGTGTCATCAGATACAACAATGCGTCATCAGACACAACGATATGTTATCATATACAACAACGATGTCATCGCATACAACAAGATGTCATCAGATACAACAAAGATGTCATCAGATACAACGATATGTCATCACACACAACAAAGATGTCATCACATACAACAAAGATGTCATCAGATACAACGATATGTCATCACACACAACAAAGATGTCATCACATACAACGATATGTCACCACACACAACAAAGATGTCATCACACACAACAAAGATGTCATCAGATACAACGATATGTCATCACACACAACAAAGATGACATCACATACAATAACGATGTCATCAGATACAACAAGATGTCATCAGATACAACAAAGATGTCATCAGATACAACGATATGTCATCACACACAACAAAGATGTCATCACATACAACAAAGATGTCATCAGATACAACAAAGATGTCATCAGATACAATGATATGTCATCACACACAACAAAGATGTCATCACACACAACAAAGATGTCATCACATACAATAAAGATGTCATCACATACAACAAAGATGTCATCAGGTACAACAAAGATGGCATCAGATACAACAAAGATGTCATCAGATACAACAAAGATGGCATCAGATACAACAAAGCTGAAGCTCTCAGCTACCACTCAAACTCTGAACATTAAACAACAAAGCAGCACGTGGCACACACTTCCTGAAAATCCCAGAACGTTGGTCCTGTCACAATAGAAACGAAACGTTTGTTTGTTCAAGTCTTGGAAAACATCCACGGCCGACTGTCGGTGCAGACGGACAGAGACAGTGGTGGAACTGATATGCTGAAAGATGATTTATCATCTGTATATGATATCAATGGTATCAGCTGTGACTGTACAGCCTGTATATGATATCAATGGTATCAGTTGTGACTACAGCCTAGATTCTGCATGCAGATTTAATCGATTAGTTAACCACTGAGTTTAATTGTTACATTATCGAGGACAACTCCTGGCATATAAAACGTATAGTTATCCCCCCTCCACCCTGCTGTTTGTGTATGTATTTGAACATTAGTGAGCAAGTGTCATCATTTCATAGCTAACTGTTTAATCAGAAAGAAATCGTGGTTTGGCTAATGTGAGTCATCAATAAGTGAACATGAGTAACTACGAAGAAATGCAGGCAAAAATATCAGATGGATGGGTGATGTATTCAGAAATGATTTCGTAATTATCGCTAAATAAAAAAAAAAATGTTCTTCGTTGGAATCCTCAAATTAGGCGGAAAGTGAGCAGACAAACTGGCAATCAGTTATGAAAGTAGATCAGACTAGGGATGGGCGCAGTGCGGAGGCCACATAGCTGTACTGGAGGTATCGAATAGATGCAGACGGATCAGGGCAGAGATATACGGTCCGTTCAGCGGACACGCCCATGAAGACAAGTTAACACGTATTTGGAATGAAGATATCAACAACGAGCTAGTGATCTATAGAAGATCAAACAGCATCGTTGTCGCGGGCGCCAGAAGCAAGAAAATACTGGAGTCATCGGTGACTAGACACCGTTGACCTGGACATTGAGGTAGTGGGAGCGGTGTTCTGTCTAGTTTTATCCCCAGTAGAAAATGTCAGGTCTTCAACATTTTACAACACATAACACACTTGCAGTGATACATTCAGTCATAATACGAATTGTGTGCAAAATAAAACTAGTGTTCTTATAACACATATGTGCTTGCCTTTATGAAAGATGAGAGGGAGAGAGAGACAGAGAGAGAGAGAGAGAGCGAGAGATACACATGTCGCTCAAGCAAGGCCATTTTGATTCTGGACCAGATCACAACAGCTGGAAGTTGAGGCCTTTTATTCTCATTTCATCTATTTATTTTGTTTTCAAATGTTGTCATTAGTTACCTATGTAGTGTTTATTTGATTTAAGCGTGTGTGGTGTTTATTGTCCCTGTGGAAGACCTAATGAGCCGCAACGTCGTTCGATTTTGTGTTGTCTATTACTTACGTGAAGCTGTACCCATACCATTTGTTTGTCTATTACTTACGTGAAGCTGTACCCATACCATTTGTTTGTCTATTTCTCCTACATAAAAATACATCACTGTCTCATAATTCTCCGTTGTCTCTTACACGACACATCTCCACTGTCTCTTACAGAACACACCTCCTCTGCCTCTTACAGAACACATCTCCACTGTCTCTTACACAACACATCTCCACTGTCTCTTACACAACACATCTCCACTGTCTCTTACACAACACATCTCCACTGTCTCTTAAACAACACATCTCCACTGCCTCTTACAGAACACATCTCCACTGTCTCTTACACAACACATCTCCACTGTCTCTTACACAACACATCTCCACTGCCTCTTACACAACACATCTCCACTGGCTCTTAAACAACACATCTCCACTGCCTCTTACACAACACATCTCCACTGTCTCTTACACAACACATCTCCACTGGCTCTTAAACAACACATCTCCACTGCCTCTTACACAACACATCTCCACTACCTCTTACACAACACATCTCCACTGCCTCTTACACAACACATCTCCACTGTCTCTTACAGAAACACATCTCCACTGTCTCTTACAGAACACATCTCCACTGTCTCTTACAGAACACATCTCCACTGTCTCTTACAGAACACATCTCCACTGTCTCTTACAGAACACATCTCCACTGTCTCTTACAGAACACATCTCCACTGTCTCTTACAGAACACATCTCCACTGTCGCTTACAGAACACATCTCCATTGTCCCTTACAGAACACTTCTCCACTGTCTCTTACAGAACACATCTCCACTGTCTCTTACAGAACACATCTCCACTGTCTCTTACAGAACACATCTCCACGGTCTCTTACAGAACACATCTCCACTGTCTCTTACAGAAACACATCTCCACTGTCTCTTACAGAACACATCTGCACTGTCGCTTGCAGAACACATCTCCACTGTCTCTTACAGAACACATCTCCACTGTCGCTTACAGAACACATCTCCACTGTCGCTTACAGAACACATCTCCACTGTCGCTTACAGAACACATCTCCACTGTCTCTTACAGAACACATCTTACTGTCTCTTACAGAACACATCTCCCGCCTTGAAAACAATACATCATACATGTCGCTTCCGGTCTCACTGAGCGACCAGTGTGTGCTAATGTTTGTGAATGACCGGCCGATGTGTGCTAGTGTTTGTGAATGACCGGCCGATGTGTGCTAATGTTTGTGAATGACCGGCTGGTGTGCACTAATGTTTGTGAAGACCGGCCGGTGTGTGCTAATGTTTGTGAATGACCGGCCGTTGTGTGCTAATGTTTGTGAATGACCAGCTAGTATGTACTAATGTTTGTGAATGACCAGCTAATATGTGCTAATGTTTGTGAATGACCGGCCGGTGTGTGCTAATGTTTGTGAATGAGCAGCCTGTGTGTGCTAATGTTTGTGAATGACCAGTTAGTATGTGCTAATGTTTGTGAATGACCAGCTAGTATGTGCTAATGTTTGTGAATGACCGGCCGGTGTGTGCTAATGTTTGTGAATGACCAGCTAGTATGTGCTAATGTTTGTGAATGATCGGCTCGTGTGTGCTAATATTTGTGAATGACCGTCCGATGTGTGCTAATGTTTGTGAATGACGGCTGGTGTGCATTAATGTTTGTGAATGACCGGCCGATGTGTGCTAATGTTTGTGAATGACAGGCTGGTGTGTGCTAATGTTTGTGAATGGCCAGCTAGTATGTGCTAATGTTTGTAAATGACCGGCCGGTGTGTGCTAATGTTTGTGAATGAGCAGCCTGTGTGTGCTAATGTTTGTGAATGACCAGTTAGTATGTGCTAATGTTTGTGAATGACCAGCTAGTATGTGCTAATGTTTGTGAATGACCGGCCGGTGTGTGCTAATGTTTGTGAATGACCAGCTAGTATGTGCTAATGTTTGTGAATGATCGGCTCGTGTGTGCTAATGTTTGTGAATGACCGTCCGATGTGTGCTAATGTTTGTGAATGACCGGCTGGTGTGCATTAATGTTTGTGAATGACCGGCCGATGTGTGCTAATGTTTGTGAATGACAGGCTGGTGTGTGCTAATGTTTGTGAATGACCGGCTAGTATGTACTAATGTTTGTAAATGACCGGCCGGTGTATGCTAATGTTTGTAATGACTGGCCGGTGTGTGCTAATGTTTGTGAATGGCCAGCTAGTATGTGCTAATGTTTGTAAATGACCGGCCGGTGTGTGCTAATGTCTGTGTATGACCAGCTAGTATGTGCTAATGTTTGCGAATGACCAGCTAGTATGTGCTAATGTTTGTGAATGACCAGCCGGTGTGTACTAATGTTTGTGAATGACCAGCTAGTATGTGCTAATGTTTGTGAATGACCAGCTAGCCTGTGCTAATGTTTGTGAATGACCAGCTAGTATGTGCTAATGTTTCTGAATGACCAGCTAGTATGTGCTAATGTTTATGAATGACCAGCTAGTATGTGCTAATGTTTGTGAATGACCGGCCGGTGTGTGCTAATGTTTGTGAATGACCAGCTAGTATGTGCAAATGTTTGTGAATGACCGGCTGGTGTATGCTAATGTTTGTGAATGACCGGCCGGTGTGTGCTAATGTCTGTGAATGACTAACCGGTGTGTGCTAATGTTTGTAATGACCGGCTGGTGTGTGCTAATGTTTGCGAATGACCAGCTAGTATGTGCTAATGTTTGTGAATGGCCAGCTAGTATGTGCTAATGTTTGTAAATGACCGGCCGGTGTGTGCTAATGTTTGTGAATGACCGGCTGGTGTGCACTAATGTTTGTGAATGACCGGCCGGTGTGTGCTAATGTTTGTGAATGACCGGCCGGTGTGTGCTAATGTTTGTGAATGACCAGCTAGTATGTACTAATGTTTGTAAGTGACCGGCCGGTGTGTGATAATGTTTGTAATGACTGGCCGGTGTGTGCTAATATTTGTGAAAGAACAGCTAGTATGTGCTAATGTTTGTGAATGGCCAGCTAGTATGTGCTAATGTTTGTAAATGACCGGCCGGTGTGTGCTAATGTTTGTGAATGAGCAGCCGGTGTGTGCTAATGTTTGTGAATGACCAGCTAGTATGTGCTAATGTTTGTGAATGACCAGCTAGTATGTGCTAATGTTTGTGAATGACCGGCCGGTGTGTGCTAATGTTTGTGAATGACCAGCTAGTATGTGCTAATGTTTGTGAATGACCGGCCGCGGTGCGGTAATGTTTATGGATGACCAGCTAGTATGTGCTAATGTTTGTGAATGACCAGCTAGTATGTGCTAATGTTTCTGAATGACGAGCTAGTATGTGCTAATGTTTATGAATGACCAGCTAGTATGTGCTAATGTTTGTGAATGACCGGCCGGTGTGTGCTAATGTTTGTGAATGACCAGCTAGTATGTGCTAATGTTTGTGAATGACCGGCTGTGTATGCTAATGTTTGTGAATGACCGGCCGGTGTGTGCTAATGTTTGTGAATTACCAGCTAGTATGTACTAATGTTTGTGAATGACCGGCTGGTGTGTGCTAATGTTTGTGAATGACCGGCCGGTGTGTGCTAATGTCTGTGAATGACTAACCGGTGTGTGCTAATGTTTGTGAATGACCAGCTAGTATGTACTAATGTTTGTGAATGACCGGCTGGTGTGTGCTAATGTTTGTGAATGACCGGCCGGTGTGTGATAATGTTTGTGAATGACCGGCCGGTGTGTGCTAATATTTGTGGCTCTACCAGTGTTGTAGGCAGAGATATGTAGAACTGGCAGTCATTGTTGAGAAATCCTGGCACGAGGTGAACCAACCAATCAGAGCGTGAGGGCCTGCACCGATACAACTCCTCTATCTTTGTCTGTTTGAGTCGTCGGTGCTAGTTTTGAGTGTATTTCCAGATATCAACGCCAGGCTCATCTGTACTGTGTCAGCGCTAGTGTACACACACAACAGAGTCAAGGAATTAGCTGACTGTGCTTAAACACAATTACTGTTGTCATGGCAACATCTTGTGATCCACGCGGTTCACGTGTGAAGACAGGTTGGCAAATGTGGTCTTTGACCACGTGCCAAAATTGTTACTGCAAGTTACCGCAGATGAATCGCGGCGGAATGTGAAGGAGATGCAATTAATGCCGAAGTATAACGTCAATAACACGTGCTGTTTTCACATATCGGTTTTCACACAGCAACTACACGCCTTCAATGTTTTCCTCCCCAACCAAAAAAAAAAAAAATCGCATTCCAAATTTATTTATAAAAACACTTAAGCATAATCTCAAATGGTTGGAATGGGCCTAACTATAAAATAGAAATATTAACAATCTGTCACCACATGAAATAATTCAATATTATCTCAGCAATAACAAGATGTTAATAAACATCATCATCAATAAGTGTCGTCTTCGCATCGAAGGTTGGCTACCACGAAGCGCCATTCCACTCTGGTTCTTGCTTTGATGGTGCAGATTGTCATAGTTTGACTTGTCCATCTTTTGATGCTACACGTCCATGTTAGTCCTGGTCTGCCTCTTTTACATTGTATTTTCCTTTCCAATATTACTTTTATTAGGCTGTTATGTCTTTTAATTTGCCCCCAAAATGTCATTTGTCTTGTTCTAATTGTGTTTAGTAGTTCTATTTTCATTTTAAGTTGTTTCAAAATTTCATCGTTTGTTTTCTTTTCCTTCCATCCAATTCCACCTATTCTTCTATAAATCCACACATCAAAGGCCTCAATTTTCTGCTATGTTCTCTGGTCTAATATCCACATTTCTGCACCATACAGGAATATTGAGAAGATGTAACATTTTGCCATTCTTAGTTTTAGCCCTGAAGTTAATAATTATAAGAGAAGCAAATTTTGCCAGGCAAACGTATTAGATTAGATCGACTACCTCGCCGAAATATGAATGGCGAAAAAGACAAGCTCTCATGCGAGGTCAAGCTACACTGGAAGGATCAAGCTCAATCAATAACACTTCACAAATACTATCAGACTGATGTTTTATATTTGACGAGCTTGACTATAGAGCAAGTTTAGTGTTGTTCTCTTGGATTTTGAATGGCAGGGAACAGTTGGCCGTGTTCACTTTCTGTGCGGTTTCGCCTTATGTCTTTTGGCGTGTGCTGAGACTGCTATGATAATGTCTACAGCTACCTTTCTTTGTTTGGGAGATGAGTTAGTAATTCGGATGATTCCACTGGCACGGGCGGTTGAGCAATTATGGATTTTAATTCGTTTGCAATGACACCGGGGCCTACCATAACCATGTCTTTGATAACAACAAACGATGCTACTCGACAGGTGTGGATGTTGACTTTCTTGTCAAGGAATTCAATCAAATTAATTTCTGGCATAAGCAATCACAACTCTCTACATCTTCACATCCTAGCATTTTTTTTTTTTATCTGAAATATCACTGTTACATCATCAAGTCTGCAGGTGCAGATGATCATGTCTCACCACAACTTTCGGAATTTTCTTTGTTAATTACTTTTTTGTATGTATTGCCAACTGTGCCATTCTTTCAAAAATGACTAAACCACAAGAAAACTATCATCCCAGAGGACTAACTTCCTGTACAACTACATAACAACAATATAATTATGTACAACTACATAACAACAGCATAATTATGTACAACTACATAACAAAAATATAATTATGTACAACTACATAACAACATAATTATGTACAACTACATAACAACAATATAATTATGTACAACTACATAACAACATAATTATGTACAACTACATAACAGCAATATAATTATGTACAACTACATAACAACATAATTATGTACAACTACATAACAACAACATAATTATGTACAACTACATAAAACAACATAATTATGTACAAATTACATAACATAATAATGTACAACTACATAACAACAACATAATTATGTACAACTACATAACAAGAACAACAACATAATTATGCACAACTTACATAACAACATATAATTATGTACAACTACATAACAAGAACAACAACATAATTATGTACAACTTACATAACAACAACATAATTATGTACAACTACATAACAACAGGTCAGGTCGGGTAATTTTACCTGCTTCTGTATGCAGTAAACAGTACAACCTGTGGCTGCCCTGCAGGTAAGCTCGGGAGAGTAAAAGGCTAAGGGAGGGTACCCCGACGTAAATCAACCCCACTTCCTTGTGGGTAAGACTTTTTAGTCAAAGGCTAGCGGAGTCAACTGTAGACAAACCGATGGAAGGCAACAGAAAACCACCGTCGTAATTCCTTTGTACAATCATGAATCGCCACAACATTAGATATAACGACAACAACGTTAAGGGGGATTCCAATGGAAAACCCTCGTTCGGTAGGGGATATCATGTGCTACAGGTGACACCCGATCGTCATCAAGCTACTGTAAGCAAAATCAAAATTAAACAAACTCTAAAGATAGGTACTTGGAATGTGAGAACACTCATGCAGAAGGGTAGACTAGAAAACATCATACAAGAAATGAAAAGAATGGACTTACAATTACTGGGATTTTGCGAAATGAGATACACCGGATCAGGGAGATATATTCTGATAAACATAGAATAATATATTCTGGAGGTACTGAACACCAAAGAGGAGTAGGTATCATCTTGGATGCAGAAAGAGCGAGAACAGTGAAAGGCTTTTACCCAATATCTGACAGAGTCCTTTTAGTGAAATTGAATGGAAAGCCAATAGACATAAATCTTATACAAGTTTATGCACCAACAGCAGACAGTCAAGAGGAAATTATTGATAAATTTTACGACGAGTTAAATGAGGCACTTCATGAATGCAAACCACATGAAAACACAATAGTTCTAGGGGATTTTAACGCAAAAGTAGGAAAGGAAAGAGTTGAGGAAGTAGTTGGTCATTATGGCTTAGGCAAGAGGAATGAAAGAGGTGAGAAACTTATTGAATGGGCAAGAACACACAACATGATGATAGGAAACACCTGGTTTAAGCAACATCCAAGACGTCTGTGGACATGGAAAAGCCCAGGGGACAATGCACGTAATCAAATTGATTATATAATGATAAGCAATAGGTTTAGAAACAGTCTGGTGTGTGTGAAAACTAGACCAGGGGCAGATTGCAATAGTGATCATGTACCAGTTGTGAGAAAGCTTAGAGTAAAATTAAAAATAACAAAACAAGCCTCAGTTAACATCAAGTTAAATTTAGATTTACTAAAATCAGACAAGAAGCTGCAAGACAAATATAAAATCACAATTCAGAACCGGTACAATGCAATAGAGAAGATACAAAGCATTGATGAACAGTGGGAAATGCTAAAAGAGTCAATGCAACAAAAAAAAAGAGTTCATACCACCAGTGAGGACAAATTCAAGGAAGAAATGGATGACAGATGATATTTTGCAGCTAATGGATACAAGAAGAAGAAATAAAGAAAATAAAGATGAGTATAAGAGGTTAACTAAGAAATTGTAGTAAAATGCAATGAAGCAAAAGAAGCATGGCTAAAAGAGAGATGCAAAGAAATCGAACTGCAACAAAAAGGAGATGCTAAAGCTATATACAAACAAATTGAGGAATTAACAGGAAGAAAGACGCAATCAAAAACTGGATGTTTAAGATCAACGAAAGGAGAACAGTTGATTGATCAAGAAAACATAAGGGAACGATGTACAGAATACATTAAGGATCTTTATAATGATGAACGAACAGAAGTAAATATTAAGGATAATGGCGAAGGACCAGAAATACTCAGAGAAGAAGTGGAAGACGCCTTGTGCAATATGAAAGCAGGCAAAGCTTCTGGACCAGATAATATAACTAAAGAAGAGATTGAAGCCATGAGTGATTTTGGAATAGAAATAATAGCACAAATATTGAATGATATCTACAACAGCGGATATATACCAGACGACCTGCTCAAATCAATATTCATAGCCCTACCAAAGAAATCGGGTGCGATTGAATGCGATGATCGCACAATAAGCCTCATGAGTCATATGACTAAGATATTACTAAGAATCATCATGCAAAGAGTGCAAAACAAAATCAGTCCAGAAATTAGCGACGAACAGTGTGGTTTTGTTAGAGATAAAGGAACAAGCAATGCCATTTATATCATAAGATCTTTAGTAGAAAGAGCCATAGAGATGAAAACAGATCTATACCTATGTTTCATAGATTACACCAAGGCATTTGACAAAGTAAAGCACCAAGAAATAATCAACATTTTAGAAAGCATAAACATAGACAGCAAAGATCTAAGAATAATAAAGAACATGTACTGGCAACAAACAGCGGCCATAAGAACTGGAAACCAATTGGGAATGTTTTAACAAATAAAACAGGGTGTTAGACAAGGTTGTGTGCTGTCACCAGATTTGTTTAATATTTATAGTGAGATTATTTTAAGATCCATAAGGGGCATGCCTGGAATAACAATTGGAGGTCATAATATAAATAATCTAAGGTATGCTGATGATACAGTATTAATCGCTTAGAGTGAAATAAGTTACAAGAAATGTTGGACATTATAGTGAAGGAAAGCAAAAGTAATGGACTCAGCCTTAATAGCAAAAAGACAGAGGTAATGGTAACAACAAAGAAAAAGACATCACCTCAGTGCAAAATAAAGACAAGTGGAACAATATTAAAACAGGTAAATGAATTTAAATATTTGGGAACTTTATTAACCTCAGACGGAAGATGTACAAAAGAGGTGAGATGTAGAATGGCTCAGGCAAAAGCAGCTTTCCATAAAATGAGGAAAATACTATGCAATTCATTTTTGACAATAGAAACAAAAAACAGAGTTCTTAAATGTTATGTAGAGCCAGTCTTAACATACGGATGCGAGTCACGGACAATAGGACAACAGACAAGAAAATCACTGGAGTCTGTAGAAATGTGGTTTTACAGAAGAATGTTGAGAATACCAGGGACAGCTAAGAAGAGTAATGAAGAGGTTCTGAGAGAGATCAAAGCAAAAAGAGAGCTAATTTCCAATGTTAGGAAGAGACAATCATCATTTTTTGGCCGTGTAATGAGAAGAGAACAACTTGAATATATTGTAACAACTGGAAAAATTGAGGGACAAAGAGATAGAGGGAAGAAAAGAGAAAAAATAACAGACAGCTTAAGAGAATGGCTTGGCAGAAGGTCAACAACAGAAATGATAAATAGCTGCCGAGATCGAAAGTTGTGGAGAGATATGATCACCTACGCCACTAGGCCAAGTACTTGATGATGATGATGACATAACAACAAGATAATTATGTACAACTACATAACAAAGCAATGACATAACCATCAACTGTCAACTTTATCATGAGACCCTAGCAGAGACAGTCTGGTCCAATTGTTGGTTCGCTCTCTCGTGAAGACTTTAGTTGGACATTCACAGCAACAGCTTTTTGTGGTGTCACCAAACAGCTTTCATTTTCACATTCATTTACAAAAACAGCTTTCATTTGAGCTTTCACAATCAAAAACAGCTTTCATTGGAACTTTCACAAACAAAAACAGCTTTCATTTGAACTTTCACAAACAAAAACAGCTTTCATTTGAACTTTCACAAACAAAAACAGCTTTCATTGGAACTTTCACTAACAAAACAGCTTTCATTGGATCTTTCACTAACAAAAACAGCTTTAATTTGGAACTTTCACTAACAAAAACAGCTTTAATTTGGAACTTTCAGTAACAAAAACAGATTGCATTGGGACTTTCACATAGAAAAGTAGCCTTTAGTGGGACATTGAAAATACAAAAAATCAGCTGAATGTGGGACAATGAAAGAAAGAAATAAACTTTAAGTTGAACATTCAAAGACTAAAACAGCTTTTTGTGGGACATTCAAAGACTAAAACAGCTTTTTGTGTGACATTCAAAGACAAACAGCTTTTTTGTGGGACATTCAAAGACTAAAACAGCTTTTTGTGGGATAATCAAAGACTAAAACAGCTTTTTGTGGGATAATCAAAGACTAAAACAGCTTTTTGTGGGACATTCAAAGACTAAAACAGCTTTTTTGTGGGATAATCAAAGACTAAAACAGCTTTATTTTAAAGCCACTCTTGAGAGAAATTATTATGGAGAGGGTGAATATTTATCAGACTGACATATTGTTAGCTCTGTGACAATAGCTAAGACCTTTGAGGATAGTTCAGGTCATAATATGTTGTATGGTCTCTGACATAGCAGACCTTTGAGGATAGTTCAGGTCATAATATGTTGTATGGTCTCTGACATAGCAGACCTTTGAGGATAGTTCAGGTCATAATATGTTGTATGGTCTCTGACATAGCAGACCTTTGAGGATAGTTCAGGTCATAATATGTTGTATGGTCTCTGACATAGCAGACCTTTGAGGATAGTTCAGGTCATAATATGTTGTATGGTCTCTGACATAGCAGACCTTTGAGGATAGTTCAGGTCATAATATGTTGTATGGTCTCTGACAATAGCAGACCTTTGGGATAGTTCAGGTCATAATATGTTGTATGGTCTCTGACATAGCAGACCTTTGAGGATAGTTCAGGTCAGAATATGTTGTATGGTCTCTGACAATAGCAGACCTTTGGGGATAGTTCAGGTCAGAATATGTTGTATGGTCTCTGACATAGCAGACCTTTGTGTGAGTGACATGGAACTGGTAACAAGAAAAGGTGCCATTATAAGTGAAGAAAATGGTGCCACACAAGACAGGACACTGTCCTACTAGGACGGGTGTGCCAAGTTAGGACTTGCACTGATATCAAGTACATTAATCCACTGTTGCCTAGGCATGTCTTATAAACGTCTAGTAGATGACAACAACCCGTCACTATGAGCCACAATTACATGCAGAAAGCTATCTGTTGTAATAGGAGCATTCTAGCCTTACTTGAACTGAAAAAAACACATCTCAGATTAAGTTAAGTCATTCAGTGAAAATTTTTGTACCAATAATGGACAGCATTCATGTTGTGTTATTGTATCACTTTTATTGGGAACTCTGCAGCTGCAGTTACTTGTGATAGCAGGAAGAATATTTGGTACAACATACATTTACAAGTTTGGCATTTTCAGGCAATCTGGCATATAAAGATCTGTATGATTTTTAAAATAGCAGATATATAAAAATATGGAGATTTCCATTTGGTGAATAAAAAGTAAAGTAAAGTACCCCCATCACGCCAAGTGGCATATAGGGAATAAGGTGTAAGTGACCATACATTTTATAGACCTTCAGCACACAATTTTTGGGGTAATGTGGTAGGTATTACGTCCGTGCCGTTTAACTTTCCCAGAAAAAAATCAGGTACCCATTTAAGGCTGGGTGAACCCTACCTCTTGTCCTTTGTAGTCCAGTTCACTAACCACTGAGCTATCGCGGCTATTTGGTGAATATTTCCTCTCTAAACTTGTCATTGTTTCCCGTTATGAAATAAAATGAAAAATACTTGCATTTATGTAACTGTTATTGAAGTATGTACACAAGCACACCACACACACACACACACACACAATGAAAAAAGCTGGTTTCCCCGTGACTGAAATGCTTGCATTGCTGACTAACAAGAATTAATACCATAATTAGACTGCTACTGCATGAAACTGAAATACTAGATGCTGTGTTACGGTGTGACTCAGCCATGAAGACTTGGAAAGAGAAGAAGAAAATGAGGATAGACAAGAAGAATAAAAGAATGATACGATACGACGATGATAAGAGGTACGATAGTTGTAAGCGGCAAACAAATGTAATGAAACATGTCTTAAGGATTAACAAGGAGACGTCAGTCTACCGAACCCAGACGCGGTGGCGTAACCAACTTTAAGATTACAATAAAATACGTTCAGGTGTTCAGCCCGAGCGTAGAAATCCAGACAGATGTTTGCTCTGGCCGACAAAGTTACATAACGTAACGAAGCGGCCGATGGACTCCCGACACCTGCTGATATGAGATAGCTAGTCCAGCCGTGAAACATTCTGAGTTAAGCCGCCAAGGGGCGTAATCAAGAGACTCACCGACGCTAGGACATTTTTTATGTTCAGCGGTGGTAAACGCTTTGAGTTCTCCTTGACTTGGAGATCAAAGAATCACCGACGTAAGCTTTAGTTGGAAGGATGAAGCTTAGGAAGATTGACAGGTATCGACAGGACGCCTATAGTGATAAGACTTGGATATAATTAAAAAGGCGGATCTAAATAAATAGTGACTGGTGACGGACGAAGGATAAGACGTGTATAGATTAGGTTCCCATGGTCCTTAGTCAAGTGGGAGTGGCTAAGAGGGGCATAAAATGACCCGGGGACGACTTAAATGTGTTTAGATCTTGCAACTTGTACTTAGAACTTGAACACTTGAGAACTTGAGAACTTAGACTTACACTTAGAGGAGAACTACACACAGAGAGAAAAGGAGATCAGATACCTGCCTCAAGGCAGAAGATAGAGTTAGGACTTAGACAAGTGAAATAGTTCGTTTAGAGAATTTTGTGATACGTTTTGGACTTAAAAAGTATAATAGTTTTAAAGAAGTCCAAGGGTAGTAACTAGAGTTAAAGACAAGATATTAGTAAGTTCCTCAGGATCGCTAGATAGAGATATGCCTATAACAAGAACACTAATACAATCACGAAGTTACTTATGATAACCATCGCCGATCGGCTCCATCAAGTAACAACAGATTTTATAAGAGAATTTTGAAACACGTTGAGTGAATCAGAGACATTGTCAAACTATTGTAAAACCACATGTAGAAGTCACTAATAAAGACTTTGTTTATCTTGTTCGAAAATTATATGATGAGTTGTGTGTGGCACTATATATAGATATATATGAAATGAAAGTAACAAGATATGAAAGGACAGATATCAACAAGATAGATAACCAAAACAACAAGATTCTGCAACAGCTGAATAAATGTCAAAAATACTGAGGCATTGTGGGATAGACTGATATGCTGTACCAGGGAATGCACAGACACGCCATGCAAACAGATCCTGATTATTATGTTGGACTTGGGGTTAGAGGTAAACTGTTGATGTTAGTGTTGTTGGAGGTTAGAGGTAAACTGTTGATGTTAGAGTTGTTGGAGGTTAGAGGTAAACTGTTGATGTTAGTGTTGTTGGAGGTTAGAGATCAGCTGTTGGTGTAAGAGTTGTTGGAGGTTAGAGATCAGCTGTTGGTGTAAGAGTTGTTGGAGGTTAGAGATCAGCTGTTGGTGTAAGAGTTGTTGGAGGTTAGAGATCAGCTGTTGGTGTAAGAGTTGTTGGAGGTTAGAGATCAGCTGTTGGTGTTAGTGTTGTTGGAGGTTAGAGATCAGCTGTTGGTGTTAGTGTTGTTGGAGGTTAGAGATCAGCTGTTGGTGTTAGTGTTGTTGGAGGTTAGAGATCACCTGTTGATGTTAGTGTTGTTGGAGGTTAGAGATCAGCTGTTGGTGTTAGAGTTGTTGGAGGTTAGAGATCAGCTGTTGGTGTAAGAGTTGTTGGAGGTTAGAGATCACCTGTTGATGTAAGAGTTGTTGAAGGTTAGAGATCACCTTTTGATGTAAGAGTTGTTGAAGGTTAGAGATCAGCTGTTGGTGTAAGAGTTGTTGGAGGTTAGAGATCAGCTGTTGGTGTAAGAGTTGTTGGAGGTTAGAGATCAGCTGTTGGTGTTAGTGTTGTTGGAGGTTAGAGATCAACTGTTGATGTTAGTGTTGTTGGAGGTTAGAGGTAAACTGTTGATGTTAGTGTTGTTGGAGGTTAGAGATCAACTGTTGATGTTAGTGTTGTTGGAGGTTAGAGATCAGCTGTTGGTGTAAGAGTTGTTGGAGGTTAGAGATCAGCTGTTGGTGTTAGTGTTGTTGGAGGTTAGAGATCAGCTGTTGGTGTTAGTGTTGTTGGAGGTTAGAGATCACCTGTTGATGTTAGTGTTGTTGGAGGTTAGAGATCAGCTGTTGATGTTAGTGTTGTTGGAGGTTAGAGATCAGCTGTTGGTGTTAGTGTTGTTGGAGGTTAGAGATCAGCTGTTGGTGTAAGAGTTGTTGGAGGTTAGAGATCACCTGTTGATGTAAGAGTTGTTGAAGGTTAGAGATCACCTGTTGATGTAAGAGTTGTTGAAGGTTAGAGATCAGCTGTTGGTGTAAGAGTTGTTGGAGGTTAGAGATCAACTGTTGATGTTAGTGTTGTTGGAGGTTAGAGATCACCTGTTGGTGTTAGTGTTGTTGGAGGTTAGAGATCACCTGTTGATGTAAGAGTTGTTGAAGGTTAGAGATCAGCTGTTGAGGTTAGAGTTGTTGAAGGTTAGAGATCACCTGTTGATGTAAGAGTTGTTGAAGGTTAGAGATCACCTGTTGATGTAAGAGTTGTTGAAGGTTAGAGATCACCTGTTGATGTAAGAGTTGTTGAAGGTTAGAGATCACCTGTTGATGTAAGAGTTGTTGAAGGTTAGAGATCAGCTGTTGAGGTTAGAGTTGTTGAAGGTTAGAGATCAGCTGTTGAGGTTAGAGCTCTTGAAGGTAGGAGATCAACAGTTGATGTTAGAGTTGTTGGAGGTTAGAGATCAGCTGTTGAGGTTAGAGTTGTTGAAGGTTAGAGATCAGCTGTTGAGGTTAGAGTTGTTGAAGGTTAGAGATCAGCTGTTGAGGTTAGAGTTGTTGAAGGTTAGAGATCAGCTGTTGGTGTTAGAGTTGTTGAAGGTTAGAGATCAGCTGTTGAGGTTAGAGTTGTTGAAGGTTAGAGATCAGCTGTTGGTGTTAGAGTTGTTGAAGGTTAGAGATCAGTTGTTGAGGTTAGAGTTGTTGAAGGTTAGAGATCAACTGTTGAGGTTAGAGTTGTTGAAGGTTAGAGATCAGCTGTTGAGGTTAGAGTTGTTGAAGGTTAGAGATCAACTGTTGAGGTTAGAGTTGTTGAAGGTTAGAGATCAGCTGTTGGTGTTAGAGTTGTTGAAGGTTAGAGATCAGCTGTTGGTGTTAGAGTTGTTGAAGGTTAGAGATCAACTGTTGATGTTGGAGTTGTTGAAGGTTAGAGATCAACTGTTGAGGTTAGAGTTGTTGAAGGTTAGAGATCAGCTGTTGGTGTTAGAGTTGTTGAAGGTTAGAGATCAACTGTTGAGGTTAGAGTTGTGGAAGGTTAGAGATCAGCTGTTGGTGTTAGAGTTGTTGAAGGTTAGAGATCAGCTGTTGGTGTTAGAGTTGTTGAAGGTTAGAGATCAGCTGTTGGTGTTAGAGTTGTTGAAGGTTAGAGATGAACTGTTCATGTTAGTGTTGTTGGAGGTTAGAGATCAACTGTTGATGTAAGAGTTGTTGAAGGTTAGAGATCAGCTGTTGGTGTTAGAGTTGTTGAAGGTTAGAGATCAACTGTTCATGTTAGTGTTGTTGGAGGTTAGAGATCACCTGTTGATGTTAGTGTTGTTGGAGGTTAGAAATCAGATGTTCATGTTAGTGTTGTTGGAGGTTAGAGATCAACTGTTGATGTAAGAGTTGTTGGAGGTTAGAGATCACCTGTTGATGTTAGTGTTGTTGGAGGTTAGAGATCACCTGTTGATGTAAGAGTTGTTGAAGGTTAGAGATCAACTGTTCATGTTAGTGTTGTTGGAGGTTAGAGATCATCTGTTCATGTTAGTGTTGTTGGAGGTTAGAGATCACCTGTTGATGTAAGAGTTGTTGAAGGTTAGAGATCAACTGTTCATGTTAGTGTTGTTGGAGGTTAGAGATCACCTGTTGAGGTTAGAGTTGTTGAAGGTTAGAGATCAACTGTTCATGTTAGTGTTGTTGGAGGTTAGAGATCACCTGTTGATGTAAGAGTTGTTGAAGGTTAGAGATCAACTGTTCATGTTAGTGTTGTTGGAGGTTAGTGATCACCTGTTGATGTAAGAGTTGTTGAAGGTTAGAGATCAACTGTTCATGTTAGTGTTGTTGGAGGTTAGAGGTAAACTGTTGATGTTAGAGTTTTGGAGGTTAGAGGTAAACTGTTGATGTTAGAGTTGTTGGAGGTTAGAGGTAAACTGTTGATGTTAGTGTTGTTGGAGGTTAGAGATCAGCTGTTGGTGTAAGAGTTGTTGGAGGTTAGAGATCAGCTGTTGGTGTAAGAGTTGTTGGAGGTTAGAGATCAGCTGTTGGTGTAAGAGTTGTTGGAGGTTAGAGATCAGCTGTTGGTGTAAGAGTTGTTGGAGGTTAGAGATCAGCTGTTGGTGTTAGTGTTGTTGGAGGTTAGAGATCAGCTGTTGGTGTTAGTGTTGTTGGAGGTTAGAGATCAGCTGTTGGTGTTAGTGTTGTTGGAGGTTAGAGATCACCTGTTGATGTTAGTGTTGTTGGAGGTTAGAGATCAGCTGTTGGTGTTAGAGTTGTTGGAGGTTAGAGATCAGCTGTTGGTGTAAGAGTTGTTGGAGGTTAGAGATCACCTGTTGATGTAAGAGTTGTTGAAGGTTAGAGATCACCTTTTGATGTAAGAGTTGTTGAAGGTTAGAGATCAGCTGTTGGTGTAAGAGTTGTTGGAGGTTAGAGATCAGCTGTTGGTGTAAGAGTTGTTGGAGGTTAGAGATCAGCTGTTGGTGTTAGTGTTGTTGGAGGTTAGAGATCAACTGTTGATGTTAGTGTTGTTGGAGGTTAGAGGTAAACTGTTGATGTTAGTGTTGTTGGAGGTTAGAGATCAACTGTTGATGTTAGTGTTGTTGGAGGTTAGAGATCAGCTGTTGGTGTAAGAGTTGTTGGAGGTTAGAGATCAGCTGTTGGTGTTAGTGTTGTTGGAGGTTAGAGATCAGCTGTTGGTGTTAGTGTTGTTGGAGGTTAGAGATCAGCTGTTGGTGTTAGTGTTGTTGGAGGTTAGAGATCACCTGTTGATGTTAGTGTTGTTGGAGGTTAGAGATCAGCTGTTGGTGTTAGTGTTGTTGGAGGTTAGAGATCAGCTGTTGGTGTAAGAGTTGTTGGAGGTTAGAGATCACCTGTTGATGTAAGAGTTGTTGGAGGTTAGAGATCACCTGTTGATGTAAGAGTTGTTGAAGGTTAGAGATCACCTGTTGATGTAAGAGTTGTTGAAGGTTAGAGATCAGCTGTTGGTGTAAGAGTTGTTGGAGGTTAGAGATCAACTGTTGATGTTAGTGTTGTTGGAGGTTAGAGATCACCTGTTGATGTAAGAGTTGTTGAAGGTTAGAGATCACCTGTTGATGTAAGAGTTGTTGAAGGTTAGAGATCAGCTGTTGAGGTTAGAGTTGTTGAAGGTTAGAGATCACCTGTTGATGTAAGAGTTGTTGAAGGTTAGAGATCACCTGTTGATGTAAGAGTTGTTGAAGGTTAGAGATCACCTGTTGATGTAAGAGTTGTTGAAGGTTAGAGATCACCTGTTGATGTAAGAGTTGTTGAAGGTTAGAGATCAGCTGTTGAGGTTAGAGTTGTTGAAGGTTAGAGATCAGCTGTTGAGGTTAGAGCTCTTGAAGGTTAGAGATCAACAGTTGATGTTAGAGTTGTTGGAGGTTAGAGATCAGCTGTTGAGGTTAGAGTTGTTGAAGGTTAGAGATCAGCTGTTGAGGTTAGAGTTGTTGAAGGTTAGAGATCAGCTGTTGAGGTTAGAGTTGTTGAAGGTTAGAGATCAGCTGTTGGTGTTAGAGTTGTTGAAGGTTAGAGATCAGCTGTTGAGGTTAGAGTTGTTGAAGGTTAGAGATCAGCTGTTGGTGTTAGAGTTGTTGAAGGTTAGAGATCAGCTGTTGAGGTTAGAGTTGTGAAGGTTAGAGATCAACTGTTGAGGTTAGAGTTGTTGAAGTTTAGAGATCAGCTGTTGAGGTTAGAGTTGTTGAAGGTTAGAGATCAACTGTTGAGGTTAGAGTTGTTGAAGGTTAGAGATCAGCTGTTGGTGTTAGAGTTGTTGAAGGTTAGAGATCAGCTGTTGGTGTTAGAGTTGTTGAAGGTTAGAGATCAACTGTTGATGTTGGAGTTGTTGAAGGTTAGAGATCAACTGTTGAGGTTAGAGTTGTTGAAGGTTAGAGATCAGCTGTTGGTGTTAGAGTTGTTGAAGGTTAGAGATCAACTGTTGAGGTTAGAGTTGTTGAAGGTTAGAGATCAGCTGTTGGTGTTAGAGTTGTTGAAGGTTAGAGATCAGCTGTTGGTGTTAGAGTTGTTGAAGGTTAGAGATCAGCTGTTGGTGTTAGAGTTGTTGAAGGTTAGAGATGAACTGTTCATGTTAGTGTTGTTGGAGGTTAGAGATCAACTGTTGATGTAAGAGTTGTTGAAGGTTAGAGATCAGCTGTTGGTGTTAGAGTTGTTGAAGGTTAGAGATCAACTGTTCATGTTAGTGTTGTTGGAGGTTAGAGATCACCTGTTGATGTTAGTGTTGTTGGAGGTTAGAAATCAGATGTTCATGTTAGTGTTGTTGGAGGTTAGAGATCAACTGTTGATGTAAGAGTTGTTGGAGGTTAGAGATCACCTGTTGATGTTAGTGTTGTTGGAGGTTAGAGATCACCTGTTGATGTAAGAGTTGTTGAAGGTTAGAGATCAACTGTTCATGTTAGTGTTGTTGGAGGTTAGAGATCAACTGTTCATGTTAGTGTTGTTGGAGGTTAGAGATCACCTGTTGATGTAAGAGTTGTTGAAGGTTAGAGATCAACTGTTCATGTTAGTGTTGTTGGAGGTTAGAGATCACCTGTTGAGGTTAGAGTTGTTGAAGGTTAGAGATCAACTGTTCATGTTAGTGTTGTTGGAGGTTAGAGATCACCTGTTGATGTAAGAGTTGTTGAAGGTTAGAGATCAACTGTTCATGTTAGTGTTCTTGGAGGTTAGTGATCACCTGTTGATGTAAGAGTTGTTGAAGGTTAGAGATCAACTGTTCATGTTAGTGTTGTTGGAGGTTAGAGATCAGCTGTTGGTGTAAGAGTTGTTCGAGGTTAGAGATCAGCTGTTGGTGTTAGTGTTGTTGGAGGTTAGAGATCAACTGTTGATGTTAGTGTTGTTGGAGGTTAGAGGTAAACTGTTGATGTTAGTGTTGTTGGAGGTTAGAGATCAGCTGTTGATGTTAGTGTTGATGGAGGTTAGAGATCAGCTGTTGGTGTAAGAGTTGTTGGAGGTTAGAGATCAGCTGTTGGTGTTAGTGTTGTTGGAGGTTAGAGATCAGCTGTTGGTGTTAGTGTTGTTGGAGGTTAGAGATCAGCTGTTGGTGTTAGTGTTGTTGGAGGTTAGAGATCACCTGTTGATGTTAGTGTTGTTGGAGGTTAGAGATCAGCTGTTGGTGTTAGAGTTGTTGGAGGTTAGAGATCAGCTGTTGGTGTAAGAGTTGTTGGAGGTTAGAGATCACCTGTTGATGTAAGAGTTGTTGAAGGTTAGAGATCACCTGTTGATGTAAGAGTTGTTGAAGGTTAGAGATCAGCTGTTGGTGTAAGAGTTGTTGGAGGTTAGAGATCAGCTGTTGGTGTAAGAGTTGTTGGAGGTTAGAGATAAGCTGTTGGTGTTAGTGTTGTTGGAGGTTAGAGATCAACTGTTGATGTTAGTGTTGTTGGAGGTTAGAGGTAAACTGTTGATGTTAGTGTTGTTGGAGGTTAGAGATCAACTGTTGATGTTAGTGTTGTTGGAGGTTAGAGATCAGCTGTTGTTGTAAGAGTTGTTGGAGGTTAGAGATCAGCTGTTGGTGTTAGTGTTGTTGGAGGTTAGAGATAAGCTGTTGGTGTTAGTGTTGTTGGCGGTTAGAGATCAGCTGTTGGTGTTAGTGTTGTTGGAGGTTAGAGATCACCTGTTGATGTTAGTGTTGTTGGAGGTTAGAGATCAGCTGTTGGTGTTAGTGTTGTTGGAGGTTAGAGATCAGCTGTTGGTGTAATAGTTGTTGGAGGTTAGAGATCACCTGTTGATGTAAGAGTTGTTGAAGGTTAGAGATCACCTGTTGATGTAAGAGTTGTTGAATGTTAGAGATCAGCTGTTGGTGTAAGAGTTGTTGGAGGTTAGAGATCAACTGTTGATGTTAGTGTTGTTGGAGGTTAGAGATCACCTGTTGATGTAAGAGTTGTTGAAGGTTAGAGATCACCTGTTGATGTAAGAGTTGTTGAAGGTTAGAGATCAGCTGTTGAGGTTAGAGTTGTTGAAGGTTAGAGATCACCTGTTGATGTAAGAGTTGTTGAAGGTTAGAGATCACCTGTTGATGTAAGAGTTGTTGAAGGTTAGAGATCACCTGTTGATGTAAGAGTTGTTGAAGGTTAGAGATCACCTGTTGATGTAAGAGTTGTTGAAGGTTAGAGATCAGCTGTTGAGGTTAGAGTTGTTGAAGGTTAGAGATCAGCTGTTGAGGTTAGAGCTCTTGAAGGTTAGAGATCAACAGTTGATGTTAGAGTTGTTGGAGGTTAGAGATCAGCTGTTGAGGTTAGAGTTGTTGAAGGTTAGAGATAAGCTGTTGAGGTTAGAGTTGTTGAAGGTTAGAGATCAGCTGTTGAGGTTAGAGTTGTTGAAGGTTAGAGATCAGCTGTTGAGGTTACAGTTGTTGAAGGTTAGAGATCAGCTGTTGAGGTTAGAGTTGTTGAAGGTTAGAGATCAGCTGTTGGTGTTAGAGTTGTTGAAGGTTAGAGATCAACTGTTGAGGTTAGAGTTGTTGAAGGTTAGAGATCAGCTGTTGGTGTTAGAGTTGTTGAAGGTTAGAGATCAGCTGTTGAGGTTAGAGTTGTTGAAGGTTAGAGATCAGCTGTTGGTGTTAGAGTTGTTGAAGGTTAGAGATCAACTGTTGAGGTTAGAGTTGTTGAAGGTTAGAGATCAGCTGTTGAGGTTAGAGTTGTTGAAGGTTAGAGATCAACTGTTGAGGTTAGAGTTGTTGAAGGTTAGAGATCAGCTGTTGGTGTTAGAGTTGTTGAAGGTTAGAGATCAGCTGTTGGTGTTAGAGTTGTTGAAGGTTAGAGATCAGCTGTTGGTGTTAGAGTTGTTGAAGGTTAGAGATCAACTGTTCATGTTAGTGTTGTTGGAGGTTAGAGATCAACTGTTGATGTAAGAGTTGTTGAAGGTTAGAGATCAGCTGTTGGTGTTAGAGTTGTTGAAGGTTAGAGCTCAACTGTTCATGTTAGTGTTGTTGGAGGTTAGAGATCACCTGTTGATGTTAGTGTTGTTGGAGGTTAGAAATCAGATGTTCATGTTAGTGTTGTTGGAGGTTAGAGATCAACTGTTGATGTAAGAGTTGTTGGAGGTTAGAGATCACCTGTTGATGTTAGTGTTGTTGGAGGTTAGAGATCACCTGTTGATGTAAGAGTTGTTGAAGGTTAGAGATCAACTGTTCATGTTAGTGTTGTTGGAGGTTAGAGATCAACTGTTCATGTTAGTGTTGTTGGAGGTTAGAGATCACCTGTTGATGTAAGAGTTGTTGAAGGTTAGAGATCAACTGTTCATGTTAGTGTTGTTGGAGGTTAGAGATCACCTGTTCATGTTAGTGTTGTTGGAGGTTAGAGATCACCTGTTGATGTAAGAGTTGTTGAAGGTTAGAGATCAACTGTTCATGTTAGTGTTGTTGGAGGTTAGTGATCACCTGTTGATGTAAGAGTTGTTGAAGGTTAGAGATCAACTGTTCATGTTAGTGTTGTTGGAGGTTAGAGATCACCTGTTGATGTTAGAGTTTTTGGAGGTTAGATATCACCTGTTGATGTAAGAGTTGTTGAAGGTTAGAGATCAGCTGTTGGTGTTAGTGTTGTTGGAGGTTAGAGATCACCTGTTGATGTTAGTGTTGTTGGAGGTTAGAGATCAGCTGTTGGTGTTAGAGTTGTTGGAGGTTAGAGATGAACTGTTCATGTTAGTGTTGTTGGAGGTTAGAGATCAACTGTTGATGTAAGAGTTGTTGAAGGTTAGAAATCAGCTGTTGGTGTTAGAGTTGTTGAAGGTTAGAGATCAACTGTTCATGTTAGTGTTGTTGGAGGTTAGAGATCACCTGTTGATGTTAGTGTTGTTGGAGGTTAGAAATCAGATGTTCATGTTAGTGTTGTTGGAGGTTAGAGATCAACTGTTGATGTAAGAGTTGTTGGAGGTTAGAGATCACCTGTTGATGTTAGTGTTGTTGGAGGTTAGAGATCACCTGTTGATGTAAGAGTTGTTGAAGGTTAGAGATCACCTGTTGATGTAAGAGTTGTTGAAGGTTAGAGATCACCTGTTGATGTAAGAGTTGTTGAAGGTTAGAGATCAGCTGTTGAGGTTAGAGTTGTTGAAGGTTAGAGATCAGCTGTTGAGGTTAGAGCTCTTGAAGGTTAGAGATCAACAGTTGATGTTAGAGTTGTTGGAGGTTAGAGATCAGCTGTTGAGGTTAGAGTTGTTGAAGGTTAGAGATCAGCTGTTGAGGTTAGAGTTGTTGAAGGTTAGAGATCAGCTGTTGAGGTTAGAGTTGTTGAAGGTTAGAGATCAGCTGTTGGTGTTAGAGTTGTTGAAGGTTAGAGATCAGCTGTTGAGGTTAGAGTTGTTGAAGGTTAGAGATCAGCTGTTGGTGTTAGAGTTGTTGAAGGTTAGAGATCAGCTGTTGAGGTTAGAGTTGTGAAGGTTAGAGATCAACTGTTGAGGTTAGAGTTGTTGAAGTTTAGAGATCAGCTGTTGAGGTTAGAGTTGTTGAAGGTTAGAGATCAACTGTTGAGGTTAGAGTTGTTGAAGGTTAGAGATCAGCTGTTGGTGTTAGAGTTGTTGAAGGTTAGAGATCAGCTGTTGGTGTTAGAGTTGTTGAAGGTTAGAGATCAACTGTTGATGTTGGAGTTGTTGAAGGTTAGAGATCAACTGTTGAGGTTAGAGTTGTTGAAGGTTAGAGATCAGCTGTTGGTGTTAGAGTTGTTGAAGGTTAGAGATCAACTGTTGAGGTTAGAGTTGTTGAAGGTTAGAGATCAGCTGTTGGTGTTAGAGTTGTTCAAGGTTAGAGATCAGCTGTTGGTGTTAGAGTTGTTGAAGGTTAGAGATCAGCTGTTGGTGTTAGAGTTGTTGAAGGTTAGAGATGAACTGTTCATGTTAGTGTTGTTGGAGGTTAGAGATCAACTGTTGATGTAAGAGTTGTTGAAGGTTAGAGATCAGCTGTTGGTGTTAGAGTTGTTGAAGGTTAGAGATCAACTGTTCATGTTAGTGTTGTTGGAGGTTAGAGATCACCTGTTGATGTTAGTGTTGTTGGAGGTTAGAAATCAGATGTTCATGTTAGTGTTGTTGGAGGTTAGAGATCAACTGTTGATGTAAGAGTTGTTGGAGGTTAGAGATCACCTGTTGATGTTAGTGTTGTTGGAGGTTAGAGATCACCTGTTGATGTAAGAGTTGTTGAAGGTTAGAGATCAACTGTTCATGTTAGTGTTGTTGGAGGTTAGAGATCAACTGTTCATGTTAGTGTTGTTGGAGGTTAGAGATCACCTGTTGATGTAAGAGTTGTTGAAGGTTAGAGATCAACTGTTCATGTTAGTGTTGTTGGAGGTTAGAGATCACCTGTTGAGGTTAGAGTTGTTGAAGGTTAGAGATCAACTGTTCATGTTAGTGTTGTTGGAGGTTAGAGATCACCTGTTGATGTAAGAGTTGTTGAAGGTTAGAGATCAACTGTTCATGTTAGTGTTGTTGGAGGTTAGTGATCACCTGTTGATGTAAGAGTTGTTGAAGGTTAGAGATCAACTGTTCATGTTAGTGTTGTTGGAGGTTAGAGATCAGCTGTTGGTGTAAGAGTTGTTCGAGGTTAGAGATCAGCTGTTGGTGTTAGTGTTGTTGGAGGTTAGAGATCAACTGTTGATGTTAGTGTTGTTGGAGGTTAGAGGTAAACTGTTGATGTTAGTGTTGTTGGAGGTTAGAGATCAGCTGTTGATGTTAGTGTTGATGGAGGTTAGAGATCAGCTGTTGGTGTAAGAGTTGTTGGAGGTTAGAGATCAGCTGTTGGTGTTAGTGTTGTTGGAGGTTAGAGATCAGCTGTTGGTGTTAGTGTTGTTGGAGGTTAGAGATCAGCTGTTGGTGTTAGTGTTGTTGGAGGTTAGAGATCACCTGTTGATGTTAGTGTTGTTGGAGGTTAGAGATCAGCTGTTGGTGTTAGAGTTGTTGGAGGTTAGAGATCAGCTGTTGGTGTAAGAGTTGTTGGAGGTTAGAGATCACCCGTTGATGTAAGAGTTGTTGAAGGTTAGAGATCACCTGTTGATGTAAGAGTTGTTGAAGGTTAGAGATCAGCTGTTGGTGTAAGAGTTGTTGGAGGTTAGAGATCAGCTGTTGGTGTAAGAGTTGTTGGAGGTTAGAGATCAGCTGTTGGTGTTAGTGTTGTTGGAGGTTAGAGATCAACTGTTGATGTTAGTGTTGTTGGAGGTTAGAGGTAAACTGTTGATGTTAGTGTTGTTGGAGGTTAGAGATCAACTGTTGATGTTAGTGTTGTTGGAGGTTAGAGATCAGCTGTTGTTGTAAGAGTTGTTGGAGGTTAGAGATCAGCTGTTGGTGTTAGTGTTGTTGGAGGTTAGAGATAAGCTGTTGGTGTTAGTGTTGTTGGCGGTTAGAGATCAGCTGTTGGTGTTAGTGTTGTTGGAGGTTAGAGATCACCTGTTGATGTTAGTGTTGTTGGAGGTTAGAGATCAGCTGTTGGTGTTAGTGTTGTTGGAGGTTAGAGATCAGCTGTTGGTGTAATAGTTGTTGGAGGTTAGAGATCACCTGTTGATGTAAGAGTTGTTGAAGGTTAGAGATCACCTGTTGATGTAAGAGTTGTTGAATGTTAGAGATCAGCTGTTGGTGTAAGAGTTGTTGGAGGTTAGAGATCAACTGTTGATGTTAGTGTTGTTGGAGGTTAGAGATCACCTGTTGATGTAAGAGTTGTTGAAGGTTAGAGATCACCTGTTGATGTAAGAGTTGTTGAAGGTTAGAGATCAGCTGTTGAGGTTAGAGTTGTTGAAGGTTAGAGATCACCTGTTGATGTAAGAGTTGTTGAAGGTTAGAGATCACCTGTTGATGTAAGAGTTGTTGAAGGTTAGAGATCACCTGTTGATGTAAGAGTTGTTGAAGGTTAGAGATCACCTGTTGATGTAAGAGTTGTTGAAGGTTAGAGATCAGCTGTTGAGGTTAGAGTTGTTGAAGGTTAGAGATCAGCTGTTGAGGTTAGAGCTCTTGAAGGTTAGAGATCAACAGTTGATGTTAGAGTTGTTGGAGGTTAGAGATCAGCTGTTGAGGTTAGAGTTGTTGAAGGTTAGAGATAAGCTGTTGAGGTTAGAGTTGTTGAAGGTTAGAGATCAGCTGTTGAGGTTAGAGTTGTTGAAGGTTAGAGATCAGCTGTTGAGGTTACAGTTGTTGAAGGTTAGAGATCAGCTGTTGAGGTTAGAGTTGTTGAAGGTTAGAGATCAGCTGTTGGTGTTAGAGTTGTTGAAGGTTAGAGATCAACTGTTGAGGTTAGAGTTGTTGAAGGTTAGAGATCAGCTGTTGGTGTTAGAGTTGTTGAAGGTTAGAGATCAGCTGTTGAGGTTAGAGTTGTTGAAGGTTAGAGATCAGCTGTTGGTGTTAGAGTTGTTGAAGGTTAGAGATCAACTGTTGAGGTTAGAGTTGTTGAAGGTTAGAGATCAGCTGTTGAGGTTAGAGTTGTTGAAGGTTAGAGATCAACTGTTGAGGTTAGAGTTGTTGAAGGTTAGAGATCAGCTGTTGGTGTTAGAGTTGTTGAAGGTTAGAGATCAGCTGTTGGTGTTAGAGTTGTTGAAGGTTAGAGATCAGCTGTTGGTGTTAGAGTTGTTGAAGGTTAGAGATCAACTGTTCATGTTAGTGTTGTTGGAGGTTAGAGATCAACTGTTGATGTAAGAGTTGTTGAAGGTTAGAGATCAGCTGTTGGTGTTAGAGTTGTTGAAGGTTAGAGCTCAACTGTTCATGTTAGTGTTGTTGGAGGTTAGAGATCACCTGTTGATGTTAGTGTTGTTGGAGGTTAGAAATCAGATGTTCATGTTAGTGTTGTTGGAGGTTAGAGATCAACTGTTGATGTAAGAGTTGTTGGAGGTTAGAGATCACCTGTTGATGTTAGTGTTGTTGGAGGTTAGAGATCACCTGTTGATGTAAGAGTTGTTGAAGGTTAGAGATCAACTGTTCATGTTAGTGTTGTTGGAGGTTAGAGATCAACTGTTCATGTTAGTGTTGTTGGAGGTTAGAGATCACCTGTTGATGTAAGAGTTGTTGAAGGTTAGAGATCAACTGTTCATGTTAGTGTTGTTGGAGGTTAGAGATCACCTGTTCATGTTAGTGTTGTTGGAGGTTAGAGATCACCTGTTGATGTAAGAGTTGTTGAAGGTTAGAGATCAACTGTTCATGTTAGTGTTGTTGGAGGTTAGTGATCACCTGTTGATGTAAGAGTTGTTGAAGGTTAGAGATCAACTGTTCATGTTAGTGTTGTTGGAGGTTAGAGATCACCTGTTGATGTTAGAGTTTTTGGAGGTTAGATATCACCTGTTGATGTAAGAGTTGTTGAAGGTTAGAGATCAACTGTTCATGTTAGTGTTGTTGGAGGTTAGAGATCACCTGTTGATGTGAGGTTTTAGAAAGAAAGTCAAAGAAACATCAGAAAGAAACACATCATACCAGAAACATGAGGAACATTATCATGCACATACACATGCACATAACTGTCCACAATGGCAAAAATATACAAGTGAATTATGTTAACCCTTTCTGTACGTTTCACCGCGCAGTGTGCCAATCTCAACTTGATTAGTGTGAACCGTCATCAAATCATATTCTTTTTACATCTTGTATCATCTCGGTATTGATAAAATCTAATACCTTGTTCAATTATCTAAAAATTCATATATAATATATTATATAGTAGATAAATATAATATATAACATATATAATATAAATATGCAGTTTGATTCTTAAAACAAATTGTGTCTCTGAAATCTTCTTCATTGCAATGATAAAAAGCTTCCGTACAGAAAGAGTTAAACTCACATACATATCAATACAATCAGTGCAAGGACATTAATATCATTGTTATCAGCAGAGAGTTGTGTGTGTGATGCTTGGGAATAATCCACATCTTGATAATTCTCTTAGATACCTCCAGTCATCTACATGAGGATGATTATTTGTTTATTAAGCCAGGACTGAATGAATTTGTTTGGAGAGTTATCACCCCCTTATCAAGTGAATGTTAAATATCCCTCAATGGTAGGCTGTCCCCATTGACTTGATTGAAGTGTTTAAGTACAAGTCATCAGTCAACACCCCTCCACCGTAAGTCATCCCCATTGACTTGATTGAAGTGTTTAAGTCCAAGTCATCAGGCAACACTCTTCCACTGTAAGCCGTCCCCATTGACTTGATTGAAGTGTTTAAGTTCAAGTCATCAGACACCGCCCCTCCACTGTCCCCAACAACTTTCTTTAAATTAGTTAAGATCTTGTATTATAGTTATCAGATAACATAGCTCCACTATAACCTGTCCTCAAGGACTTGTATTATAGTTATCAGATAACATAGCTCCACTATAACCTGTCCTCAAGGACTTGTATTATAGTTATCAGATAACAAAGCTCCACTATACCCTGTCCTCAAGGACTTGTATTATAGTTATCAGATAACAAAGCTTCACTATGCCCTGTCCTCAAGGACTTGTGCCTAAGTCATCACAGTCCACATCTCTCCACTGTAACGTTTCTCTTTCTTAAATTTGCTAATTTTTAAAATTTTCCAACAGAAGTCCAGTAACGACCTTATTATTTAACAAAATTATTGCAGTAAATGGCAATGGACAACACAGATTGTGGAAATGTCATGGAACACGTCAAACAGTTGCAACACGCAAGAAAATGAAATGGGCCACTGACAGTGTCCTGTGTATAAATAATATTGGAACATCCCCTAAATCTTGTTTCTGAATAGAACAAACTTGGTTTGTTGAACAGAATAAAACATGAACTCTGTTCATGAGTCAAGGCCAAGTGATAATGAATGAAGCAAAAGCTGAACTTCTACCAGATCAACAGCGCTGCCCAGAGTTGGTTGGTAGAACTCGGCAAACTGGTCTGGGTTGATGGTCTCAGCAGTTGTCACTGGA
Source organism: Megaustenia siamemsis (assembly GCA_032433765.1). Taxonomy (NCBI): domain Eukaryota; kingdom Metazoa; phylum Mollusca; class Gastropoda; order Stylommatophora; family Ariophantidae; genus Megaustenia; species Megaustenia siamemsis. The sequence goes on along the minus strand of JAVIAB010000117.1, from coordinate 6,090,771 downwards.
TGAGTTGAAGAGGATGGGTTTATTCTCACACCTTTGGTTGTAACTGAAATATGCAGAAAATGGGTTAGCTTACATATTGTGGGGGGGGGGGGATATGGGTTAGCTTATGCATATTGTGGGGGGAAACATGGGTTAGCTTACATGTTGTGGGAGGAACATGGGTTAGCTTACATGTTGTGGGGGAACATGGGTTAGCTTACATGTTGTGGGAGGAACATGGGTTAGCTTACATGTTGTAGGGGGAACATGGGTTAGCTTACATGTTGTGGAGGGAAACATGGGTTAGCTTACATGTTGTGGAGGAACATGGGTTAGCTTACATTTTGTGGGGGGGGGAACATGGGTTAGCTTACATATTGTGAGGGGAAACATGGGTTAGTTTACATGAGGGGGGAACATGGGTTAGCTTACATGTTGTGGGGGGGGGAAATATGGGTTAGCTTACATGTTGTGGGGGGAAACATGGTTAGCTTACATGTTGTGGGAGGAACATGGGTTAGCTTACATGTTGTGGGGGGAAACATGGGTTAGCTTACATGTTGTGGGAGGAACATGGGTTAGCTTACATGTTGTGGGGGGAACATGGGTTAGCTTACATGTTGTGGAGGGAAACATGGGTTAGCTTACATGTTGTGGGAGGAACATGGGTTAGCTTACATTTTGTGGGGGGGAACATGGGTTAGCTTACATATTGTGAGGGGAAACATGGGTTTGTTTACATGAGGGGGGAACATGGGTTAGTTTACATGTTGTGGGGGGAAATATGGGTTAGCTTACATGTTGTGGGGGGGAAACATGGGTTAGCTTACATGTTGTGGGAGGAACATGGGTTAGCTCACATATTGTGGGGGGAACATGGGTTAGTTTACATGTTGTGGGGGGGAACATGGGTTAGCTTACATATTGTGGGGGAACATGGGTTAGCTTACATATTGTGGGGGCAATATGGGTTAGCTTACATATTGTGGGGGGGAACATGGGTTAGCTTACATATTGTGGGGGGAACATGGGTTAGCTTACATATTGTGGGGGGAACACAGGTTAGCTTACATATTGTGGGGGAACATGGTTAGCTTACATATTGTGGGGGAACATGGGTTAGCTTACATATTGTGGGGGGAACATGGGTTAGCTTACATATTGTGGGGGGGAACATGGGTTAGCTTACATATTGTGAGGGGAAACATGGGTTAGTTTACATGTTGTGGGGGGGGGGGACATGGGTTAGCTTACATATATAGTGGGGGGAAACATGGTTAGCTTACATGTTGTGGGGGGGGGGGGAACATGGGTTAGCTTTGATGTTGTGGGGGGAACATGGGTTAGCTTAGATGTTGTGGGGGGAAACATGGGTTAGCTTACATTTTGTGAGGGAAAAATGGGTTAGCTCACATATTGTGGGGGGGAAACATGGGTTAGCTTACATTTTGTGAGGGAAAAATTGGTTAGCTCACATATTGTGGGGGGAAACATGGGTTAGCTCACATATTGTGGGGGGGGGGGGACATGTATTACACAACAGGTCCTTTATTGGGATCCCCAAAGAAAAAGACAAAGAGGAAAAGACAGATGGAAGCAGAGATGAAGATGATGAGGAAGCCACAGAATGATCTTAAAAGAGTGGCAAAAAACAGAACGGCTTGGAAAGTGTCTGTTGAAGACGTATGCTCCACAGGGAGCTGAAAGTGTTTGTTGAAGACCTATGCTCCACAGGGAGCTGAAAGTGTTTGTTGAAGACGTATGCTCCACAGGGAGCTGAAAGTGTTTGTTGAAGACGTATGCTCCACAGGGAGCTGAAAGTGTCTGTTGAAGACGTATGCTCCACAGGTAGCTGAAAGTGTCTGTTGAAGACGTTTGCTCCACAGGTAGCTGAAAGTGTCTGTTGAAGACGTATGCTCCACAGGGAGTTGAAAGTGTTTGTTGAAGACCTATGCTCCACAGGGAGTTGAAAGTGTTAGTTGAAGACCTATGTTCCACGGGTAACTGAAAGTGTTTATTGAAGATGTATGTTCCACAGGGAGCTGAAAGTATTTGTTGAAGACGTATACACCACACAGAGAGTTGAAAGTGTTTGTTGAAGACCTATGCTCCAAAGGGAGCTGAAAGGTAGAAGGAGACAGAGTAAAACTTAACTTCACCTACATCTTCACGGATAGCTCCATCTGTTCACAGTCAAGCACATGTCCATAAAGTCAAACAAACACTACATCAGTTACCACTTGGACAGCACAACTTAAGGTTTGTGAAGGTCTGGCAAAAAGTTTCAAGGGAGAGAAGACTCCCTGAAATGAGCAGAAAATAATATTCAAGGCCTGCAACTCTTGTCTGTTAACAAAGTTAAACAAATTAGGCAATTCTCTCCCTTCTTTGAGCGGTCACAAATTGGAAATTTGATCAGAAAATTAATTTATATTCTTCAACTAGTACTTCTTGTACGAGTGCATACGTACACAGGCATGCACACACCCACACGCACACATGCATGTACACATACGTACACACGTGCACGCACGCAGACACACACTCACACACACACACATATACATACATACAGAAATTAATTGGTTGAGATATTTCCGATTATAATTAGTTGTAGTCTCAGTAGAAGTGTGTCATAGATGATAAGTAAGGCAAGACAACGAACATCAGAGGCAGCAAAGATGTGCTTCATCAGAAGAATGCTACGAATTCCATAGAATTCAACTGACTACAAATAAAGAATGTTTAAAATGAGCTGCAGAAACCGGATATAACATTTATTGGGTATGTGATGCAAAAAGAAAGCATTGAGAATACTATATCAACAAATATAATGAATGGAAAGAAGAGTATAGGAAAACCAGGAGAAAAAATTGAACAGCTTATTCAAACGGCATAAAAAAATTATCACTGACTGAGATTATGATGTGCATGATGGACAGAGAAATGATCTTTTGCTAATTTTCACGGCACCTGATGATGATATTGTTTAAATGAGAGAAGTTACACACTAACAATTAACAAACTTAAATGTGTTTTAATTTAAAGACCAAGAGGAAGACCCAGAAGAAGATGGACAGATGCAGTGACAGAGACATGTAACAACAAAGGAAAGTCACTAATTCAGGCAGTTCGAGCAGCTCAAGAACGATAAATGATATAAACCACGACACCTTTTAGGTATCAGTGAAAAGAGAAAAGTAAAAGAAGAATAATTAACTAACCTCAGAAACTGGGTCAACTTACCAGACCTTTTCGACATAGTGACCTGGGAAAATACCAGATTGTCCAGTTCTGCTTGAGGTTCCCAAAACCCAACCATCGTCACACCGGCCAAGGATCCAGACTTCATCATTCTCCTTCAACTCCAGTTCTTCTTCACTTTGTGGGGTGTAATCAAAGACAACTTTGTATCTAGTCAGTGAATATCACAACAAAGATGGGTGTAATCAAAGACAACTTTGTATCTAGTCAGTGAATATCACAACAAAGATGGGTGTAATCAAAGACAACTTTGTATCTAGTCAGTGAATATCACAACAAAGATGGGTGTAATCAAAGACAACTTTGTATCTAGTCAGTGAATATCACAACAAAGATGGGTGTAATCAAAGACAACTTTGTATCTAGTCAGTGAATATCACAACAAAGATGGGTGTAATCAAAGACAACTTTGTATCTAGTCAGTGAATATCACAACAAAGATGGGTGTAATCAAAGACAACTTTGTATCTAGTCAGTGAATATCACAACAAAGATGGGTGTAATCAAAGACAACTTGTATCTAGTCAGTGAATATCACAACAAAGATGGGTGTAATCAAAGACAACTTTGTATCTAGTCAGTGAATATCACAACAAAGATGGGTGCATGATCTACTTGTACATGATAACCACGCTCTACATTTCTTGGCAGTGACTATAAAGCCTTCAATTTGACATTTGAGAAATAAACTCTTCAAGAAATAGCAAAGGTAGCCATCTTGTAGTTCAGTTGTTAGTCTTAAATTTCAGCCATCTCCACATACACTGGCCCCATCGGTAAACAATTGAGATAACATCATGATCTCTTTATTTATCTATCAGTTGCTAATCCTGGAACGTGTTCAAGTCATGATGAATTCTGTCATGGACTGGTGTCATGGTGGAATACAAAGTTAAACTCTATATACAATTTGTGTCTAATTTTGCAAAACACGACTCCATCTTGAGTTTTAGTTAACCTCTGAGTTTTATAAATAATGCTAACCTGAACCATAAGAGTGACATCTCTCTCATTTAACCTGCCCCAGTTTGTTTATCAACTTATTTTCTGGACATGTGACAAATTCAAATTTAATCTACTCCCCTACCTTTAATTTTATTCCCCTACATTTCCAAAAAGAACTAGGATTTACCCTCCCCAAAACTTGCTACTGCTCTATTTCTGTGACAGCTTTATAATTATGTTACTGCTATCACCTACTGAGTTTATGGGTAACTAATAACATATCTGACCCAAGTTATATTTTTCATTCTATCATCTATTCTACTCCTAGTCTATATAGTAAAGTAAAGGTTCCCTCCCTTACCTTGCTAGGCATATAGGAAATATGATGTTAGTGAACATATTTTTCTATAACCACGGCACATTTTTGGGTGATGTGGTCGGTATCACGCCAGGGCGCCTTTACTTCCCAGAAAAATCTCTGGAACCAATTTTTAGAGGCTGTGTGAACCCCAGAGCCTTGTCAGTCTAAAAAAAAATCCGCCACTGCTGGAATCAACCCCGGACCCTTCTGGTCAGGAAGCGAGTAAAAGCGAGCACACTAACCACTCAGCCACTGAGGTGCCTAGTCTTTATACTATTATATCTATCTATCTTACTATCTATCTGTCTGCCTGCCTGCATCCACCCACCCACCCGCCCAATCCCCGCCCGCCCACCCGATTCCCACCCACCCACCCATTATTTATTCTAGCAGTTTTCATTCCTTCTAAATATATTTTATCAAATCTCGCCATTTGTCTCTGTTCTGTGCAAGCAGCTCTATCTAATTGAGGGAGCCGATTCCTGCAGCTCCCCATTTCCATGGCAACAGAAGAACGACTAATAAAATGGCGTTCTATCTCTTTATTGAAACATATAGAAGTAGAGCCATACGTGGCTGTCCTATTCGTGCCTCCTGTAAGAATCTCTGCACTACATCTTATATTAGAAAAACTGGAACAAAACTGTAACAGGTGTGAAAACAAGAAAACTGTTTTTTTTCCCCCATACCTTGTAGGATAGTATGATGTAATTATAATTATGTTAATTTAAGGCAATAATTGAAGGAACTATTTTACATAGCGTAAATTGAAGTAAATGTTTATATCACAAATTACCAGGTTAAACGACAACATAAAAGTTCAGTTAACATCATCTTAAGCTTCGAACCCACCATCTGTAGCTGCAATGCAGTAAGTAATAATTAAAGAAAAATGATAGTAAACAAACCGTTGAGATAGGAAATCCTCATCATTGGTTTGTGACCAAGATATCTTGTCTGAGTCACTGGCAGATGACTGACAGCGATGACGCACTAACAAAGTCCAGAGATCTTGAACTATCAAGGCTGAACTCTAATTCTTCGTTGGTTGTCTGCAGACTTAGGGTCCCTTTCTGGCCAAAAACAGTAAATTCTGGTGATGTGAGTTCATCGGATGACTGCGACCACCTGCGAATCTGTTGAGTTGTCTGTCACCATAAAAAGATGTCCCAGGTAGGCTGTTATCATAGAAAGATGTCCCAGGTAGGCTGTCACCATAGACAGATGTCCCAGGTAGACTGTCATCATAGAAAGATGTCCCTGGTAGGAACTGGGTAAATGAGCCAGCAGGAGATTGGTAGAGGGGAGGAGAGGATATCTTCCAGCTAATGGGTGACAGCATTTCTGGACTTTCTGCAGAGAAAATACAATTATAATTGACAGGGAACTTATCTCTGTGAACTGGACTGATGGCTGCCTAAACAACCTGTCTATTAATAGGTTATGTATGCTATCTTTGTGAACCGAACTGATGGCTGGATGCTGTCTTTGTGAACTGGACTGCTGAATGAATGCTGTCTTTGTGAATTTGACTGCTACAATATGCTATCTTTGTGAGTTGGACTGCTACAGCATGCTTTCTTTGAGAACTGGATTGCTGTTGTATGCTACCTTTGTGAACTGGCCTACTGGTTGAATGCTATCTTGTGAATTGGACTGGTACAATATGCTATTTTTGTGAACTGGACTGCTGGCTGGATGCTATCTTTGTGAACTGGACTGCTGGCTGCCTATCTCAACATTAAGCAGAGTGTCCGAAAAAGAATTTATTTCTCAATAAATTATTTTAAGCCTGCCCTGTGTGTGGATTTTTTTTTAAACCAAAGGTAATGTCATTTCTCAAAGTTTTGTTATCAAACATCATACAGAATCAGTATGGGCACTCTTTGTGGACATGGCATATATCTAATTAATAGTCCATTTTCTACCATACTCAATGCCTGTTCTATATCACAAAATGCTTTCTGTTGTTTTGTGGCCCCATCTTAGAAAATCTGTATGTACGCATACGGCTGGTATTTCAATTTCAACTTTGATGATTCAGTTACAATCAGTGCTTCTTACATGTCTCTACACACTCTAGACATATGGATAAATAATAAAGAAAAGGGTATATTCTTTTTCAGACACTCTGTACATATCATTGATGACTGATGATCCAACAGGTGATTCCCATCTGGTTCGACATCAGGGCATCATACCCACAAGTTGGCACGAAATGTTTTGATTAACACAGGGCAATCTGACCTTGGGGGTGGGGGGGGGGCCTGGGAAAGATCATTAGTTTATGGTCACCTAAAGCAGATGGTGGTCAGGTTTTTAGTGTGCGCAGTGGGTACTGTGATATTTTGTACACAGTGGGTAGTGTGATGTTGTGTGCGCAGTGGGTACTGTGATATTTTGTACACAGTGGGTACTGTTGTGATGTGTACACAGTGGCTAGAGTCATGTTGTGTACACTGTGCATAGTGTGATGTTGTGTACACTGTGGGTACTGTGGTGATGTGTACACAGTGGATACTGTGATGTTGTGTACACAGTGAGTAGTGTGAAGTTGTGTACACAGTGGGTACTGTGATGTTGTGTACACAGTTACTAATCTGGAGTTGGTGTACACAGTTCACACTCTAACAAAGAGGTGACTAGCAAAGAAAACTGTTAATATTGTACACAACTACAGACAAGTTTATAAACGTCACTGACTATGCTGCTACTTCAAGTGCAAAGACTAAAATCAAGCTGGTATTGTTGGATTGTCAGCTAAAACATTACATTCACAGCAAGTGCAGGCCTAAAATAAAAATGTTCACCTCCAATGTTAAGTCAGTCCTATTATATGGCTGTGAAACATGGAGAACAACAAAATTGACAATCATGAAGATACATATTTTCATTAATAGATGCTTACACAGAATTAAAGGATAGAAATGGCAGGACAAAATCACTAACATAGAATTATGGAAATGTGCCAGTCAAATACCAGTGGATAAAGAGATACAACGAAGACGATGGCGCTGGATAGGACACACACGGCAGAATCCAACTGAGAGTATTACACAACAGGCCCTTTTTTGGAATCCCCAGGGGAAAAGACAAAGAGGAAGACCAAAGAATTCTTGGTGAAGATAGACGGAAGCAGAGATGAAGATGATGAGGAAGACATGGAATGATCTTAAAAGAATGGTGAGAAACAGAATGACTTGGAAAGTATTTGTTGAAGACCTATGCTCCACATGGATCTGAAAGGTAGAAGTAGTGCATGCCTAAGTAATACAAGCTGGTCAATCAAAAGTAAAAAAGAGACCCTGTAAATTAATCCATGCTGGAGGGTCATATTAGTCTAGGTGGACATCCAAGGGAAGGAACAAACCAAGTAGGAAAGACTTTCTGGTCTGGTCCAAGGGGAGACAAAAACTCTGACTACCATCAACTGCTGACTTGTTGGTCAAGGTCAATATAAGTCAAAGGTTATGAAATTTATTTGAACGCAAGATAACAAATTACAATGGAGAAATGTGAGGCGATGACTTGAACACAAGTCTTGAATTGCCCAAGCCAATGTAAGTCAAATAGAAATGCACAGGAGCACAAGGTGCAAAAAACAGTGAATCTCAAACCACAAACAAGGTAGAAGAATTAATCAGAACAGTGGCAGCAAAACTCCTCAGTGATCGCTCATTGTACATCTATCAGTAGAAAAAAATTTATAGATTTAACATTTCTACAATGAATTCAGAACACAATTTCTACAGATGTTTTGCACTTTTGCAGTTATTAGTTTTGCACTAATACATGAAACAATAGAAGACCTACAAGAACACTTAAACAAACTCAACATCTCAGGCACAAAATACAACATGAAAATCAACATCAACAAAACAGAAGTCATGAATGTCGCCAAAAATAAACAGGACATCAACATAACTATAGAAGGCAGACAACTAAAACAAGTAGAGGAATTCAAATACCTAGGAAGCCTAATGACAAACGATAATTCTCAAACAGCAGAGATAGAATCAAGATGCAACAAAGCTTGTCAAATCATCGGACAGTTATCACCACTATTGTCCAACAAGGAAATAACTCTGGAGGCAAAACGAGCACTATACAATACAATCTTCATCCCAACGTTGTGCTACCAATGCCAGACCTAGACCCTAGATCTATCTATCTATCTATTGACCTTTCGAGCCGTAACCGGCCCATAGGGCGTAGACCAAGATACACCTTCTCCTATATGAATTTTTGTTCTAGCAGTTTTCTTTTAAAGATATTTTATCAAATCTCGCCATCTGTCTCTGTTCTGTGCAAGCAGTTCTATCTCATTGAGGGAGCCGATTCCTGCTGCTCTTGCCTCTCTCATCAATGTTCTTCTCAGTGTCTCCTGGGTCTTCCTCTTTTTCTTTTACCTGTTGTTTCCCATATGAGGGCTTGCTTTGCTATTCGATTATTATCTCTTCTCATCACATGTCCAACGTATGACCATCGTCTTTTCTTTATTACTGAAGATATTAGTGGTTGATTGGCGATTTCTCTAATTTCCTCGTTTGTTTGAATTCGTTCCATTCTATACCAAGTATTTTCCTTAGACATTTATTTTCGAATGCGTTCAACTTTGTTTCTATATCTCTTGTTGTTTCCAGCTTTCACACGCATACGTAAGGGTTGATAGTACATTTGATTTGAATAGCCTAAGTTTTGTGTTTGTGCTAATGAGTTTTGATTTCCACAACTTTTCAAGGCTTCTGAAAGACATTGCTGCTTTAGCCAGTCTGATTCTAATTTCTTTGCTCGTATCCCCTTCTCGATCAATGTGACTTCCAAGATAGATGAAGTGATCGATCTCTTCTACTGGTTTGTTTTCCATGTATATTTTGTCACTTGTTGGAATTAAACTTTTCATGACTTTAGTCTTTTCATGATTGACCTCAAGCCCAATTTTGCTGGCTATTGATGATAGTTCATTTGTGTTTTCCTGCATCGTTTTTATCTGATTGCTGATGAGAACTATGTCATCAGCAAAGTCCAGGTCCTCCAAATGGTCTCCTTGTATCCATTCGATGCCTTTATTACCAGTGCAGCATTTCTTCATTATGAAGTCCATAACAATTCCAAATAACAAGGGCGATAAAATACATCCTTGTTTAACCCCAGTTTCTATTGGGAAACATTCGCTCAGTCCTTCCTCTGTTCGAACTGCACATGTGTAACCATCATACATGTCTTAGACCCTAGATGCAAGAACAATAAGCAAAATAACATCTACAGAGATGAAATGTGTTATACAAATGACAGGAAACAGTCTGAGAGATAAGATCAGAAATGAAGAACTGAGAAAAAAGTGAGGAATAGCCCCGGCCATAGAATATATAAGGAAACAACAGATAAAATGGTTTGGCCACGTGACAAGGCAGAAAGAACAAAACACAACACAACGAGCCTTCAACAAACGTTGTGAGAACACCACACCAAAGGGTCGACCACGAAAATGATGGGTCGACAGAATATTAGAAGCACTAGGAAACATAACAGCAGCAGAGGCGAACAGAAGAGCAAACGACCGCAAATTATATCTCCCCTCGACGCTGAAAGGCAGATGAGGAAGGAAAGAAAAAGAAGAAGAAGTTTTGCACTTTCATATAGAACCCAAATATCTGCAATCATTATACTCTCTCTCTCTTTACATATTCCCACAGTTTTTAAGTGTAGCCATTCACAAACACATACAAAGTCATAATTAACCATACATGAGGCGACATACAGGCTATAGATCAAACCATCACAGATGAGAGATTACCTGGCAGCGGTGTTGTGATGACTGAAGGCAACTGCACTGCTGGCTCTCGGATGACGTTGACGTACGAAGATGGGAAGATGCCCTGTCGACCTCCAACACAACCCTCCAGCCAATTCTTATCAACTCTTCTCAACAGAGTCACAAACTCTCCCTGGCAAGGACAGACTTTAGTGAAATGTAACCACCTCAAACATATGAAATAAAACCATCACTGTTTCCTATTTTATGCCATCATGGTTTACACAGAAAGGATTGGATGATAGATCATGGTTTACACAGAACAGATTGGTTGATAGATCATGGTTTACACAGAAAAGATTGGTTGATAGATCAGTGTTTACACAGAAAAGATTGGTTGATATATCATGGTTTACACAGAAAAGATTGGCTGATAGATAATGGTTTACACAGAAAGATTGGTTGATAGATAATGGTTTACACAGAAAAGATTGGCTGATAGATCATGGTTTACACAGAAAAGATTGGTTGATAGATAATGGTTTACACAGAAAAGATTGGCTGATAGATCATGGTTTACACAGAAAAGATTGGTTGACAGATAATGGTTTACACAGAAAATATTGGCTGATAGATCATGGTTTACACAGAAAAGATTGGCTGATAGATCATGGTTTACACAGAAAAGATTGGTTGATAGATAATGGTTTACACAGAAAAGATTGGCTGATAGATCCTGGTTTACACAGTAAAGATTGGCTGATAGATCATGGTTTACACAGAAAAGATTGGTTGATAGATAATGGTTTACACAGAAAAGATTGGTTGATAGATCATGGTTTACACAGAAAAGATTGGTTGATATATCATGGTTTACACAGAAAAGATTGGTTGATATATAATGGTTTACACAGAAAAGATTGGCTGATAGATCATGGTTTACACAGAAAAGATTGGCTGATAGATCATGGTTTACACAGAAAAGATTGATTGATAGATAATGGTTTACACAGAAAAGATTGGCTGATAGATCATGGTTTACACAGAAAAGATTGGTTGATAGATAATGGTTTACACAGAAAAGATTGGCTGATAGATCATGGTTTACACAGAAAAGATTGATTGATAGATAATGGTTTACAAGAAAAGATTGATTGATAGATAATGGTTTACACAGAAAAGATTGGCTGATAGATCATGGTTTACACAGAAAAGATTGGCTGATAGATCATGGTTTACACAGAAAAGATTGGTTGATAGATAATGGTTTACACAGAAAAGATTGGTTGATAGATCATGGTTTACACTGAAAAGATTGGTTGATATATCATGGTTTACACAGAAAAGATTGGCTGATAGATAATGGTTTACACAGAAAAGATTGGCTGATAGATCATGGTTTACACAGAAAAGATTGGCTGATAGATCATGGTTTACACAGAAAAGATTGGCTGATAGATAATGGTTTACACAGAAAAGATTGGCTGATAGATCATGGTTTACACAGAAAAGATTGGTTGATAGATCATGGTTTACACAGAAAAGATTGATTGATAGATCATGGTTTACACAGAAAAGATTGGCTGATAGATCATGGTTTACACAGAAAAGATTGATTGATAGATCATGGTTTACACAGAAAAGATTGATTGATAGATCATGGTTTACACAGAAAAGATTGGCTGATAGATCATGGTTTACACAGAAAAGATTGGCTGATAGATCATGGTTTACACAGAAAAGATTGGTTGATAGATAATGGTTTACACAGAAAAGATTGGTTGATAGATCATGGTTACACAGAAAAGATTGATTGATAGATCATGGTTTACACAGAAAAGATTGGTTGATAAATCATGGTTTACACAGAAAAGATTGGTTGATATATCATGGTTTACACAGAAAAGATTTGCTGAAAGATCATGGTTTACACAGAAAAGATTGGCTGATAGATCATGGTTTACACAGAAAAGATTGGCTGATAGATCATGGTTTACACAGAAAAGATTGGTTGATAGATCATGGTTTACACAGAAAAGATTGGCTGATAGATCATGGTTTACACAGAAAAGATTGGCTGATAGATCATGGTTTACACAGAAAAGATTGGCTGATAGATAATGGTTTACACAGAAAAGATTGGCTGATAGATCATGGTTTACACAGAAAAGATTGACTGATAGATCATGGTTTACACAGAAAAGATTGATTGATAGATCATGGTTTACACAGAAAAGATTGGCTGATATATCATGGTTTACACAGAAAAGATTGGCTGATAGATCATGGTTTACACAGAAAAGATTGGCTGATAGATCATGGTTTACACAGAAAAGATTGATTGATAGATCATGGTTTACACAGAAAAGATTGGTTGATAGATCATGGTTTACACAGAAAACATTGATTGATAGATAATGGTTTACACAGAAAAGATTGATTGATAGATCATGGTTTACACAGAAAAGATTGGCTGATAGATCATGGTTTACACAGAAAAGATTGCATTCTCTGGTAACTTTTTTGCATGACTATTAATGGAACAAAAATGTAAATGATGACATTTCTGTCCGATTTATTTTGTGTTTGTGCCAACCTTTGTAGCAAATCTATTTCTCCGAAAGTGTTATGAGACACTCAAATAAAAGACCATTAATGGGTCACGAGACAAAAATCTGTTTAGCAAGAAAATTAATTTTGTTGTTATTAATGGTACATTATTTACCATGAAAGATCTGTTGATACGGGCTGCAAAACCATGGACTTATTTGTGATCTGTATTTATATAACTGGCACTTCCAATTCTATTTACATAGTTGGCACTTCAGATTCTATTTACATAGTTGGCTCTTTAGATTCTATTTACATAGTTGGCACTTCAGATTCTATTTACATAGCTGGTACTTCAGATTCTATTTACATAGCTGGCACTTCAGATTCTATTTACATAGTTGGCACTTCAGATTCTATTTACATAGTTGGTACTTCAGATTCTATTTACATAGCTGGAACTTCAGATTCTATTTACATAGCTGGTACTTTAGATTCTATTTACATAGCTGGCACTTCAGATTCTATTTACATAGCTGGTACTTCAGATTCTATTTACATAGTTGGCACTTCAGATTCTATTTACATAGCTGGTACTTCAGATTCTATTTACATAGCTGGTACTTCAGATTCTATTTACATAGCTGGCACTTCAGATTCTATTTACATAGCTGGTACTTCAGATTCTATTTACATAGCTAGCACTTCAGATTCTATTTACATAGTTGGCACTTCAGATTCTATTTACATAGCTGGTACTTCAGATTCTATTTACATAGCTGGTACTTCAGATTCTATTTACATAGCTGGCACTTCAGATTCAATATAAATAGCTGGCCCTTCTGATTGAAATTACATAACTGCCACCTCTCATTCAATTTACATAGTTGGCATATATGTTTTGTATTTATATAACTGAAACATTAGAGCTCCAATTTACATAGCTACTTTGCTGACATGTGAGTTTTATATTGACATAGCTGATGTATTAGTGCCTTATTCACATAAACTATTTGAGTGTTACTGAAAAAATACAACAGAACCTCACAATAAAAAGGCTCTTTGGCCAATCTGCAACTATCCTCACCTTCTTTAGGGTAAGCTCTGCTGACGTCTGTGCACAGAAGTCAAATTTTGCTCTGGCATGACCCACAGTGTCTATTGCTGTCATGTTCTGTGTTTCTGCTAGAGGCAAGATCTGAAATGCATGCGTTGAGGTATAACAGCAATGCCATGACAGCAGCACTTGAAGGACAACATTTAGCAATCATATAGTATATCTGGGATCCATCATCAACTGTTCCGCTGGTTGAAAAGCCGACTTACGGTGTTCGAAACCCACGGTAGACAGAAAGGATTTTTTCTATCCGGGGTGAAATAAAAATCCTGAGTCTCACACGTCGTGGTGACTGCTTGACCAAGCGGCCTTTATCCCTCTGGTTCTATCGCTGCCCACCGACATACACCAGCAATGGTACTATGTGTCGTAAAGATATTTTTATTTATTTTTTTTTTTATTTTTTTTTATTATCAATAAGGAGACTTCAAATTAAAAATCCAATATCAGAACAGACAACAACTGTTGGAACAAGACTCTACATACAGAGCTTGGAACAGCAAAACAAGCTCAAGTTAAAGTTGAAAGATTAGACTTGGCAGTATGGAGGTAAGACTATACTTGGCAGTGTAGAAGTAAGACTAGATTTGGTAGTGTAGAGGTAAGACTAGATTTGGTAGTATAGAGGTAAGACTAGATTTGGTAGTGTAGAAGTAAGACTAGATTTGGTAGTGTAGAGGTAAGACTAGATTTGGTAGTGTAGAAGTAAGACTAGATTTGGTAGTGTAGAGGTAAGACTAGATTTGGTAGTATAGAGGTAAGACTAGATTTGGTAGTGTAGAGGTAAGACTAGATTTGGTAGTGTAGAGGTAAGACTAGATTGGTAGTATAGAGGTAAGACTAGATTTGGTAGTGTAGAGGTAAGACTAGATTTGGTAGTGTAGAGGTAAGACTAAATTTGGTAGTATAGAGGTAAGACTAGATTTGGTAGTGTAGAGGTAAGACTAGATTTGGTAGTATAGAGGTAAGACTAGATTTGGTAGTGTAGAGGTAAGACTAGATTTGGTAGTGTAGAGGTAAGACTAGATTTGGTAGTATAGATGTAAGACTAGATTTGGTAGTGTAGAGGTAAGACTAGAATTGGTAGTATAGAGGTAAGACTAGATTTGGTAGTGTAGAGGTAAGACTAGATTTGGTAGTGTAGAGGTAAGACTAGATTTGGTAGTGTAGAGGTAAGACTAGATTTGGTAGTGTAGAGGTAAGACTAGATTTGGTAGTGTAGAGGTAAGACTAGATTTGGTAGTGTAGAGGTAAGACTAGATTTGGTAGTGTAGAGGTAAGACTAGATTTGGTAGTATAGAGGTAAGACTAGATTTGGTAGTGTAGAGGTAAGACTAGATTTGGTAGTGTAGAGGTAAGACTAGATTTGGTAGTGTAGAGGTGAGACTAGATTTGGTAGTGTAGAGGTAAGACTAGATTTGGTAGTGTAGAGGTAAGACTAGATTTGGTAGTGTAGAGGTAAGACTAGATTTGGTAGTATAGAGGTAAGACTAGATTTGGTAGTGTAGAGGTAAGACTAGATTTGGTAGTGTAGAGGTAAGACTAGATTTGGTAGTGTAGAGGTGAGACTAGATTTGGTAGTGTAGAGGTAAGACTAAACTTGGTGTTATAGAGGTAAGACGTTGGCCACTGAGCAGGAATGTCCTGGGTTTGATCTCCACCACAAGTGATGGCAATTTTAAAAAATCTAATCCAAGGTTTTCTTGTGACTTTACCAGTCCATGAATGTAATAAACAATTGGGGATGGGGGAGGAGGTTTTCTTGTGACCAGTCCATGAATGTAATAAACAAGTGGGGGTGGGGGAGGAGGTTTTCTTGTGACCAGTCCATGAATGTAATAAACAATTGGGGATGGGGGAGGAGGTTTTCTTGTGACCAGTCCATGAATGTAATAAACAAGTGGGGGTGGGGGAGGAGGTTTTCTTGTGACAAGTCCATGAATGTAATAAACAATTGGGGATGGGGGAGGAGGTTTTCTTGTGACCAGTCCATGAATGTAATAAACAATTGGGGATGGGGGAGGAGGTTTTCTTGTGACCAGTCCATGAATGTAATAAACAAGTGGGGTGGGGGAGGCTGTTGGTTTGTTAACATTTCCTAATACCTCCCACCCATTTGTCCAAAGATTAAAATATTGTATGAAACATAAGAGATACTACAACCCTACCTGTGTAATTGCCCCACCATACCTGCGTGTAATTGCCCACCCTACCTGCATGCAACTGCCCCACCCTACCTGCATG
The DNA here is from genome assembly GCA_032433765.1 of Megaustenia siamemsis. Classification (NCBI taxonomy): domain Eukaryota; kingdom Metazoa; phylum Mollusca; class Gastropoda; order Stylommatophora; family Ariophantidae; genus Megaustenia; species Megaustenia siamemsis. Next base: position 6,074,556 of record JAVIAB010000117.1, on the reverse strand, counting down.
CAGCTGCCCCACCCTACCTGCATGTAGCTGCCCCACCCTACCTGATTGTAACTGCCCCACACTACCTGCATGTAATTGCTCCACCCTACCTGTATGTAATTGCTCCACCCTACCTGCATGTAATTGCTTCACCCTACCTGCATGTAATTGCTCCACCCTACCTGTATGTAATTGCTCCACCCTACCTGTATGTAATTCACTGGGATGATTCCAACTTGTCCATAATGCTCGCCCAGGAACCAGTTCCTGTCTACCTGACGTAGAAGGTACAGGATATCATCTTTCTTGAATGACAGCTCCCTGTGTCCAGGTGTTAAATAAGAGAAACAGTTACCTGTGTCCAGGTGGTAAATACGAGAAACAGTTACCTGTGTCCAGGTGTTAAATAAGAGAAACAGTTACCTGTGTCCAGGTGTTAAATAAGAGAAACAGTTACCTGTGTCCAGGTGGTAAATAAGAGAAACAGTTACCTGTGTCCAGGTGGTAAATAAGAGAAACAGTTACCTGTGTCCAGGTGTTAAATAAGAGAAACAGTTACCTGTGTCCAGGTGTTAAATAAGAGAAACAGTTACCTGTGTCCAGGTGGTAAATAAGAGAAACAGTTACCTGTGTCCAGGTGGTAAATAAGAGAAACAGTTACCTGTGTCCAGGTGGTAAATAAGAGAAACAGTTACCTGTGTCCAGGTGTTAAATAAGAAAAACAACAAATCTATGATCCCAGATCTTCAGCAGCTGATCACAGAAACTATTATCATGATGCTCTACAACATGCCATCTCCAGTATGTAAATATTATCAAACACTTTCTCCTTTATGCTTCCTCCATCCCCACCTCACAAGAAGACACCAAGTCCCACCATTTGATATCGTAAGGAGTTTGGTGTTTGTAACATTTTGTTACCATCAAACCACACCAGTATGGTCCATGTTAACAGAGAAGAGCAAAACCTCTGTCCAAACAAACAGAAAACTAAGATAATCTTCTTCTTCTTCTTTCCTTCCTCATTTGCCTTTCAGCTTCGATGGGAGATATAATTTGTGGTCTTTTGCTCTTCTGTTCGCCTCTGCTGCTGTTATGTTTCCTAGTGTTTATAATATACCATCAATCCATCTTTGTCATGGTTGGCCTTTGGGTCTGGTGTTCTCGCAACGTTTATTGAAGGCTCGTTGTGTTGTGTTTTGATCTTTCAGCCTTGTCACATGGCCAAACCATTTTATCTGTTGTTTCTTTACATATTCTGCGGCGGAGGTTATTCCTGGCTTTTTTCTCTAACCCAACCTTTCATTTCTGGTTTTATCTCTCAGACTGTTTCCTGTCATTCTTTTAACACATTTCATCTCAGTAGAGGTTATTTTTCTTGTTGTTCTTGCATCTAGGGTCCAAGACTGGTATTGGTAGCACAACATTGGGATGAAGATTGTAATAAGATAATGTCCATTGACAAAATAAAAGGCCAATCCAAAATCATCATCAACAGAGAAGAACTTGAAATTGTAACAAACTAGGGGTAGTTGGGATCTGTAGTAACTAACAATGGAGATGCCAGAAAGAGATCTAAAGAAGATTAGCAATAGCAACACAACAAATGTAATGCCATGAAGAACATGTGGCACAATACCAGCAAGGCAGTAAAATTAAACGTACTAAGGACATGTCTCTTCCCTATAGCAACATATAGTATATACAGGGTGTTCGTAAAGTCTCACTACACTTTGTATATAGAACACATTTGAAAAAACAAGTAAATGATGTCATATAAAAATGTGCTACACAGTCCTTCATGAAGCAAAATGCAGTGAATGGCTGTCATCTGCTGGAGTAATTCTTTGCACTCAAAACAGAATGATGTTATCAATTGAAGAAAGAATTTTTTTGGTTGAACAAGTGTTTCAAAATGGCAGTCGATACACACGGATGGTTGTTCAAAGATTTATAGCAAGATTTCTTGATAAACAACCTCCTCATCGCATTACGGTTAGAAATGTGTTCAATATGTGGAAGATGCTGCACGATCTGGTAAGCCTGCTGTGCCTGAAGAAAAATGTCTAGATATCCAAGACATTATCTTGAAAAGTCCTTAAGGAAAATGTCACAACATGTGAACGTATCAGTGGGCACAGCGCACAATATTCGTAAACACCGGTTAAATTTTTATCCATACAGGATTTCTATTGTGTCTGAGCTAAAAGAGTGTGACTTTCAGGGTCAGGATCAATCCAGGATCAACTACTGCATGTGATTTCAGGCATTTTTAGCTGAAGAAGACAAATCGATTCTTCTGTAATATTCTTCTCTGATGAGGCATGGTTTTATCTATCTGGATACGTTAATAGCCAAAATAATTGTATTTGGAGCAGTTTTAATCCCAATGCATTTAATGAAGTGCCTCTACGCGATACAAAAATTGGGGTATGGTGTGCCGTCAGTAGAAAACGTTTAACTGAACCAATTTTCTTCAACAACACTATTAGTGCTAATCGGTACCGTACTGACATACTGGAACCTGTATAAAAACAGCTGATTGAGCATGAAATTGAGGAATTATGGTTCCGGTAAGATGATGCAAATGCAAACACAGAGCATCACTGCAATTTTTGGAAGAAATTTTCACAGATCGCATAATATCACGTGGAATTTAGCCTGCTCATTCTCCAGATTTAACTCCATTAGATTATTACCTATGGGGTTTCTTGAAAGGAAATGTTTTCAAAAATAATGTACATACAATTGAGAACCTGAAAGAATCAATCAGAATTACCATTCAAGAAATAACAACAGACAATTTACAGAAGGTATTTGACAATATGAAGAGACGTGTACAGTCATGTCTTGAAGCCCGTGGTTGACATTTCCAACACCTTTTACAATGAATATTCTATCGGTACTTTCCAGATTGCTCAAAACAGCATTAGACCATAGCAGTAACTGTTGTAACTAATTCAATGACTTTTTAAGCACATTTTTTGATGATGTCATTTACTTATTTTTTCCATATGTGTTCTATATACAGAGTGTAGCGAGACTTTACGAACACCCTGTATAGCAACTAAGGATGTGTGGAATTGTCACCTGAGCAGTCGAGTAGGACTTGCATGGAGCGATTTTGTCAACAGAATTTACTGATGCATTTGGGAATGGTTTGACAAGTGGTGGAGCGATTGTTGGGAATTCCTGACTGCAATGAAACTTGTCCAGTGGATAGAACAGAACAGAACGGAACAGAACAGAACAGGACAGAACAGAATGAACCTTGAAACCTTTGATCAGTATTGAATCGAGTTCCACTGTGCAGATTGGTTATCTCAGTCTAGCGGCTTCATTTATTAGCCATTACTCTATCATGACTCTCCTAACCATTACTTTGTCATGACTCCACTAACCATTACTCTATCATGACTCCACTAACCATTACTTTATCATGACTTCACTAACCATTACTCTATCATGACTCCACTAACCATTACTCTATCATGACTCCACTAACCATTACACTATCATGACTTCACTAACCATTACTTTATAATGACTCCACTAACCATTACTTTATCATGATTCTACTATCCTAATCTAAGAGCAGCCTTACTTTGAACTCTGAGCTATAAAGTTGTACAGAGCTCTTGCTTTGCCTTGCACCTGGAAGCCATGGTTCCTCTCTAGTGATGTCAACTTGTAGTTTGGCAGGACTGGGATATGTTCGTTTGAGGTGACGATGACTGCCGAAGGGACACATCCACATCTTCGTAGCGAGTTGGTGAGATTGGTGACTTCTCTGCAGGCCTGGCAACAAAACAAACATTAAATTTAACAAAGCTGTTCAAATCATGTAATTTGAGGCGAAGGCACACCTACCAGCACCAGAGCTGGAAGTTATCAGCGACCCACAGATGATGGCTTGCGCCAGGATCGGTGAACCAAAACCATCCAGACCCTGCTCCACCTCTCCACGGTGCCTCCAGTAACAGACTAACCTGTCTAGTCTGGCCAAGCATCCAGGGATCGAAGAGGGAAGACAACCTGGTACTCAAACATGTCGTGCTGAAGTCGGATGTGTTGGGCCAAAAGGAGCAAATATAACAGTTATACTGCAAACCACAACACAATGCAGACACGTCCACTACGTCCTTGTAAGGGCAGATGATAAAGAGGAATATTCTAGTCTACTACGATACTCTAGAATACTTCAGTCGTCGGGCAAACGCAACCAACCAAATCTTGTCATACATAACTGTCTTACGGTCAGCTTTGTTCTTTAAACCCAAGAGAGATTAATTTTTCTTCGCTGATTTCTCTGTCTGACCTGACAGTTCAAATTTAGACCTAATAAAAGTCTTCAAATTATTTCCCTTTGATTGATCTTTGCTACCACTCCTCTGTGACCTCTCCTGATATTTTTCTTTAAAAATATTTCAACAAATTTAATCTGTTTCTGTTCTTTGTGTCAGACACTTATGTTCTTTGTGTCAGACACTCTTGTTCTTTGTGTCAGACACTTATGTTCTTTGTGTCAAACACTCTTGTTCTTTGTGTCAGACACTTATGTTCTTTGTGTCAAACACTCTTGTTCTTTGTGTCAGACACTTATGTTCTTTGTGTCAAACACTCTTGTTCTTTGTGTCAAACACTCTTGTTCTTTGTGTCAGACACTCTTGTTCTTTGTGTCAGACACTTATGTTCTTTGTGTCAAACACTCTTGTTCTTTGTGTCAGACACTTATGTTCTTTGTGTCAAACACTCTTGTTCTTTGTGTCAGACACTCTTGTTCTTTGTGTCAGACACTCTTGTTCTTTGTGTCAGACACTCTTGTTCTTTGTGTCAGACACTCTTGTTCTTTGTGTCAGACACTCTTGTTCTTTGTTGTGTCAGACACTCTTGTTCTTTGTGTCAAACACTCTTGTTCTTTGTGTCAAACACTCTTGTTCTTTGTGTCAGACACTCTTGTTCTTTGTGTCAAACACTCTTGTTCTTTGTGTCAAACACTCTTGTTCTTTGTGTCAGACACTCTTGTTCTTTGTGTCAAACACTCTTGTTCTTTGTGTCAAACACTCTTGTTCTTTGTGTCAAACACTCTTGTTCTTTGTGTCAGACACGCTTGTTCTTTGTGTCAGACACTCTTGTTCTTTGTGTCAAACACTCTTGTTCTTTGTGTCAAACACTCTTGTTCTTTGTGTCAGACATGCTTGTTCTTTGTGTCAGACACTCTTGTTCTTTGTGTCAGACACTCTTGTTCTTTGTGTCAAACACTCTTGTTCTTTGTGTCAAACACTCTTGTTCTTTGTGTCAAACACTCTTGTTCTTTGTGTCAAACACTCTTGTTCTTTGTGTCAGACACTCTTGTTCTTTGTGTCAGACACTCTTGTTCTTTGTGTCAGACACTCTTGTTCTTTGTGTCAAACACTCTTGTTCTTTGTGTCAGACACTCTTGTTCTTTGTGTCAGACACTCTTGTTCTTTGTGTCAGACACTCTTGTTCTTTGTGTCAGACACTCTTGTTCTTTGTGTCAAACACTCTTGTTCTTTGTGTCAAGCACTCTTGTTCTTTGTGTCAGACACTCTTGTTCTTTGTGTCAGACACTCTTGTTCTTTGTGTCAGACACTCTTGTTCTTTGTGTCAGACACTCTTGTTCTTTGTGTCAGACACTCTTGTTCTTTGTGTCAAACACTCTTGTTCTTTGTGTCAAACACTCTTGTTCTTTGTGTCAAACACTCTTGTTCTTTGTGTCAGACACGCTTGTTCTTTGTGTCAGACACTTTGTTCTTTGTGTCAACACTCTTGTTCTTTGTGTCAAACACTCTTGTTCTTTGTGTCAGACACTCTTGTTCTTTGTGTCAGACACTCTTGTTCTTTGTGTCAGACACTCTTGTTCTTTGTGTCAAACACTCTTGTTCTTTGTGTCAAACACTCTTGTTCTTTGTGTCAAACACTCTTGTTCTTTGTGTCAAACACTCTTGTTCTTTGTGTCAACACTCTTGTTCTTTGTGTCAGACACTCTTGTTCTTTGTGTCAGACACTCTTGTTCTTTGTGTCAGACACTCTTGTTCTTTGTGTCAGACACTCTTGTTCTTTGTGTCAAACACTCTTGTTCTTTGTGTCAAACACTCTTGTTCTTTGTGTCAAACACTCTTGTTCTTTGTGTCAAACACTCTTGTTCTTTGTGTCAAACACTCTTGTTCTTTGTGTCAGACACTCTTGTTCTTTGTGTCAAACACTCTTGTTCTTTGTGTCAAACACTCTTGTTCTTTGTGTCAAACACTCTTGTTCTTTGTGTCAAACACTCTTGTTCTTTGTGTCAAACACTCTTGTTCTTTGTGTCAGACACTCTTGTTCTTTGTGTCAAACACTCTTGTTCTTTGTGTCAAACACTCTTGTTCTTTGTTTCCATGAAACTCATTGCTTCTGTCAACATCTTTCACAGCTGTATGCAACTGCTACTTTAGTTGATTTGCTCACTTGAGCCTCTCCATGAAGATAAAAACACATATTTCGTGTATTATATATTCAAAGTGATTAGAAGCTTCATCACAATGTTGTGATACCAATGCCAGTCCTGGACCATAGATGCAAGAACAATAAGAGAAATAACCTCTACTGAGATGAAATGTGTTAGACGAATGACAGGAAACAGTCTGAGAGATAAGATCAGAAATGAAGAACTGAGAAAAAAGCTAGGAATAGCCCCCAACATAGAATATATAAAGAAACAACAGATAAAATGGTTTGCCCACGTGACAAGGCAGAAAGATCAAAACACAACACAGCAAGCCTTCAATAAACGTTGTGGGAATACCAGATCCTAGGGTCGACAACGAAAAAGATGTGCCATGTTCTTTGTTTATACACATCCCATCTCTGTCCTCTGTTTGTAAACATCCCATCTCTGGTTGTACACGTCCCATCTCTGTCCTCTGTTTGTAAACATCCAATCTCTGTTCTGTTTGTAAACATCCCATCTCTGTTCTGTTTGTAAACATCCCATCTCCGTTTGTACACATCCCATCTCTGTTCTGTTTGTATACATCCCATCTCTGTTTGTACACATCCATCTCTGTTTGCACACATCTCATCTCTGTTCTGTTTGTACACATCCCATCTCTGTTTGTACACATCCCATCTCTGTTCTGTTTGTACACATCCCATCTCTGTTTGTACACATCCCATCTCTGTTCTGTTTGTACACATCCCATCTCTGTTCTGTTTGTACACATCCCACCTCTGTCCTCTGTTTGTACACATCTCATCTCTGTTCTCTGTTTGTACACATACCATCTCTATCCTCTTTTTGTACACATCCCATCGCTGTTCTCTGTGTAGAGAGTGCTGTAGTCCTGTAGGATATGCTCTGGAGTTTGTCTGGGTGCTCCTGTGTTGAGAGTGCTGCAGTCCTGTAGGATATGTTCTGGAGTTTGTCTGGATGCTGCTGTGTTGAGAGTGCGGCAGTCCTGTAGGATATGTTCTGGAGTTTGTCTGGATGCTGCTGTGTAGAGAGCGCTGCAGTCCTGTAGGATATGCTCTGGAGTTTGTCTGGATGCTCCTGTGTTGAGAGTGCTGCAGTCCTGTAGCATATGTTCTGGAGTTTGTCTGGATGCTCCTGTGTTGAGAGTGCTGCAGTCCTGTAGGATATGTTCTGGAGTTTGTCTGGATGCTGCTGTGTTGAGAGTGCGGCAGTCCTGTAGGATATGTTCTGGAGTTTGTCTGGATGCTCCTGTGTAGAGAGCGCTGCAGTCCTGTAGGATATGCTCTGGAGTTTGTCTGGATGCTCCTGTGTAGAGAGTGCTGCAGTCCTGTAGGATATGTTCTGGAGTTTGTCTGGATGCTCCTGTGTAGAGAGCGCTGCAGTCCTGTAGGATATGTTCTGGAGTTTGTCTAGATGCTCCTGTGTTGAGAATGCTGCAGTCCTGTAGGATATGTTCTGGAGTTTGTCCGGATGCTGCTGTGTAGAGAGTGCTGCAGTCCTGTATGATGTGCTTTGGAGTTTGTCTGGATGCTCCACAGTCACATGTAACAACTTCACTGAGTCCTAACTTGTGTAGGTGTGCTCTGAGGCCACAATGACCTCTTTATTTTTGTAAAAATATCACCATTCTCTTTTTGTGAAGAAACATTCTTGTATTTTGTTGGCGTGAAATTCCTGTTTCATATTTTCCAGTGTCTACAAAACACTTCAGTTGAAACCATTTTACTTTTGTAAACATGAACTGTGTGCGTCGTCACATGATAGGATAGAACAATAGTGTCCACTGGATCATGTTGTTCATGTGCTTATCTATTGAGCTGACAGTGTTTCTTACTGTGGTAATCTCAGGGTTTGCTTGTGACCAATGTCATCTCATTACAACATGTTTAATGGTTTGCTTGAGAGACTTGTAGTCAAGATATCTCCAGCACGGAGACATGCAAGCTCATTTCTCATGAAAGACACCACTAGATGATGATGGGACAAACAACATGCTCAGTTTTTACTTGACAGGAAAGAATCAGTGATGTCTTACACCAAAAGAATCAGTGATATCTTGTACCAAAAGAATCAGTGATGTCTTACACCAAAAGAATCAGTGATGTTTTGTACCAAAAGAATCAGTGATGTCTTACACCAAAAGAATCAGTGATATCTTGTACCAAAAGAATCAGTGATGTCTTACACCAAAAGAATCAGTGATGTCTTACACCAAAAGAATCAGTGATGTCTTACACCAACAAAAAAAATACATGTTTCACACCAACAAACAAAACATCTTTCACACCAACAAACAAAACATCTTTCACACCAACAAACAAAACATTTTTCACACCAACAAACAAAACATCTTTCACACCAACAAACAAAACATGTTTCACACCAACAAACAAAACATCTTTCACACCAACTTTGTTTCAATGTCACAATTACTGAACATCTCTTACATGAAAAAGTCATGATGTTTTCTACTTGCATTCCTCTCTGCTTCCTTATTTTTGTGCTTTCTTCTTCCTTCTTCCATTAGCTCCTTCTGTTTGCATGATGGAAATTAGAATATTTTTGTACATAAAAACACGCACACATATTTAAAGCTAGCAAACTCTGTGAGCACATCAACACATTCTCAGAAATGACAAAGAACAAATGAAAGCAGAATCACTCAGGAGAACCACTTCCCAAAAGCTGTGTTCGTCACTGCCCCTTTCTCAACTTTCAACTTTTTGACTAAATGATGCAGGAAATGCCTAAAGGAACATAATGGACTTAAGGTGTTCACCTATACCAGACCTGAAAGTAATCAGTGACTCATAGCTGGTGGTTTCTGCCAAGATCAGGGAATCACAACTGGCAAGATGTTACTCTAACTCCCTATATATATATATGGCCCTTTTCGTCTTGTCAGACGGTCTGGTGGAGGCTATTGCGTATTTTTTTGAGGTATTGTTTTTGCCGAACAGCTTCTCTCGTGGCTACTTCTACCAATGTTTGACAAACACACGCGATCACATAATGAACAAGTCAGGCTCGCTGGTCCACAGGGTTTACCATCCTTTTTCATGAGTCTCTTCTCTTCTAAGTCCTGTCTTAGCACAGTCTCAAATGTTGTTATACCGTTCCTTATACGTGCTCTCCATGATGTGCGATCACTTGCCAGATGTTGCCAGTCGTTTTCACAGATGGAGAAGTCTTTCAGAGATGATTTGCAGATATCTCTATATCGCAGAGAGGTCTGCCGATTTGTCGTTTTCCGTGTTTTAGCTCGCCATACAGTATTTGCCTAGGAATGCGTTTTTCTTCCATCCGATGGACATGCCCCAGCCATCTTAGCCTTCGACTTCTGAGCATCGACATGATTGTTAGGGTCTTAGCACGTTGCAGGACAGTTAAGTTGGTTATTTTGTCCTGCCATTTGATGTGCATTATTTTGCGGAGACATCGCATGTGGAAGACATTTAGTCTTTTTTCCTGGTTTGAGTATGTTGTCCAGGTTTCGGATCCATATAGTAGTGTGCTAAGCACACATGTTTGATATATTAGGAGTTTAGTCTTTCGAGTTAGTTTCGTGTTGTTCCATGCCCTTTTTGTGAGTTTGCCGAAGGTCGTAGCTGCCATACCAATTCGACAGTTTATTTCTTCATCAAGAGAGATGGTTTGCGTAACTGTGGATCCAAGATATGTAAATTTCTGTACTGATTCTAGTGGGCAGTCTTTTAGAGTAATAGATAGAGGTTTGAAGTCACCTTGATTTAGTATTACTGTCTTCTGAACATTAATTGACAGTGAAAAAAGGTCGCATGCTTTATCCAGGTTGTTGATCAGCGACTGTAGGGTGGCCTCACTATGAGCGACTAGGGCTGCATCGTCAGCAAATAAAAATTCTTTAAGTAGGGCAACATTTGTTTTGGTTTTTGCTCTTAGACGTGCTAGGTTGAACAGTGAGCCATCCGGTCTAGTGGGAATGTAAATATCTCCTGAGCTGCTTTCGAAGGTGTAATTTAGGAGGGCAGCAAAAAATATACCAAAAAGGGTGGGGGCGAGGACACATCCCTGTTTCACACCTTTGTTGACTTTGAAATTCTCTGATGGACTCCCATCAAAATGGACTTTGCCATTTAACTCCCTATAGTGGCTCTGCAAATAGGTTAGTCTGGCAAAATATGTAAGGATGGAAGATTAAAAGTGATCCAGTACACAAAATGCTCTACTGAAATCGGATATGTTGAGCTGAAAGGTTGTGTAGTTTACTGTTGATCAGACTTCATCTACGTTACACTAAGGGTAGTCGGATATGTTGAGCTGAAAGGTTGTGCAGTTTACTGTTGATCAGACATCTATGCACATACATAAATTAGACCATCTTCACATAGATAAAAACACGCACGCACGCACGCACGCACGCACGCACGCACACACACACACACTAAATAATTTTGATTTAAAAGAAAACTGCCACAAGTTTAAACACAAAACCTTTCCCAATGGAGTAATGACCACAATGGTCACAATATTTACTGACTGCCAACTCTACAAGTGTGTCCATTTGCTGACTGCCAACTCTACAAGTGTGCCCATTTACTGACTGCCAACTCTACAAGTGTGTCCATTTACTGACTGCCAACACTACAAGTGTGTCCATTCACTGACTGCCAACTCTACAAGTGTGTCCATTCACTGACTGCCAACTCTACAAGTGTGTCCATTCACTGACTGCCAACTCTACAAGTGTGCCCATTTACTGACTGCAAACTCTACAAGTGTGCCCATTTACTGACTGCCAACTCTACAAGTGTGTCCATTCACTGACTGCCAACTCTACAAGTGTGCCCATTTACTGACTGCCAACTCTACAAGTGTGCCCATTTACTGACTGCCAACTCTACAAGTGTGTCCATTCACTGACTGTCAACTCTACAAGTGTGTCCATTCACTGACTGCCAACTCTACAAGTGTGTCCTTTTACTGACTGCCAACTCTACAAGTGTGTCCTTTTACTGACTGTCAACTCTACAAGTGTGTCCTTTTACTGACTGCCAACTCTACAAGTGTGTCCATTTACTGACTGTCAACTCTACAAGTGCGCCCATTTACTGACTGCCAACTCTACAAGTGTGTCCATTCACTGACTGCAAACTCTACAAGTGTGTCCATTCACTGACTGCCAACTCTACAAGTGTGTCCATTCACTGACTGTCAACTCTACAAGTGTGTCCTTTCACTGACTGTCAACTCTACAAGTGTATCCATTCACTGACTGTCAACTCTACAAGTGTGTCCTTTTACTGACTGCCAACTCTACAAGTGTGTCCATTTACTGACTGTCAACTCTACAAGTGTATCCATTCACTGACTGCCAACTCTACAAGTGTATCCATTCACTGACTGTCAACTCTACAAGTGTGTCCATTCACTGACTACCAACTCTACAAGTGTATCCATTCACTGACTGCCAACTCTACAAGTGTATCCATTCACTGACTGTCAACTCTACAAGTGTATCCATTCACTGACTGCCAACTCTACAAGTGTATCCATTCACTGACTGCCAACTCTACAAGTGTGTCCATTCACTGACTGCCAACTCTACAAGTGTATCCATTCACTGGTGTCCAGTGTTCTCCCATTTCCCACTAGATGAGTTCACTCACTTACCATTCTCTTCCTCCTGCTGGCTACATCAATCTGTCCATCATCTGAGGGTAGACTTTGTCTGACCACATCTGATGTCTCGTGTCGAAAATCTGAGGCATTGGAGGAGATCATGAGTTGAAGGAGATCATGAGAGGGGGGAGATCATGAGAGGGGGGAGATCATGAGTTGAAGGAGATCATGAGATGGGGGAGATCATGAGTTGAATGAGATCATGAGTTGAAGGAGTTCATGAGTTGAAGGAGATCATGAGATGGGGGAGATCATGAGATAGGGGAGATCATGAGTTGAAGGAGATCATGAGTTGAAGGAGATCATGAGTTGAAGGAGATCATGAGATGGGGGAGATCATGAGATGGGGGAGATCATGAGTTGAAGGAGATCATGAGTTGGAGGAGATCATGAGATGGGGGAGATCATGAGTTGAAGGAGATCATGAGTTGAAGGAGATCATGAGTTGAAAGAGATCATGAGTTTGAAGGAGATCATGAGATGGGGGAGATCATGAGTTGAAAGAGATCATGAGCTGAAGGAGATCATGAGATGGGGGAGATCATGAGTTGAAAGAGATCATGAGTTGAAGGAGATCATGAGATGGGGGAGATCATGAGTTGAAGGAGATCATGAGTTGAAGGAGATCATGAGTTGAAGGAGATCATGAGATGGGGGAGATCATGAGATGGGGGAGATCATGAGTTGAAGGAGATCATGAGTTGAAGGAGATCATGAGATGGGGGAGATCATGAGTTGAAGGAGATCATGAGTTGAAGGATATCATGAGATGGGGGAGATCATGAGTTGAAGGAGATCATGAGTTGAAGGATATCATGAGATGGGGGAGATCATGAATTGAAGGAAACCATAAATTGAGGTGGTGTCTAAAACAATTAAGGAACATGTGCTACTAATAATAACATTGCTAATAATAAAAGTATAAACAACAATGATACACAACAGTACAACTCTACAACATCACATCACCAACATAAACATGAAAACTTTCATACCTGGAGTAAAACATTCTTGAAGGGTGGTAAACTATGTCATTGACACTGAATCTGACATGTCTCAACAATCTGACATGTCTCAACTATCTGACATGTCTCAACTATCTGACATGTCTCAACTATCTGACATGTCTCAACTATCTGACATGTCCCAACTATCTGACATGTCTCAACTATCTGACATGTCTCAACTATCTGACATGTCTCAACTATCTGACATGTCCCAACTATCTGACATGTCTCAACTATCTGACATGTCTCAGCTATCTGACATGTCTCAGCTATATGACATGTCTCAGCTATATGACATGTCTCAACTATCAGACTCTGACATGTCTCAACTGTCTGACATGTCTTAAATATCTGACATGTCTCAACTATCTGACATGTCTTAAATATCTGACATGTCTCAACTATCAGACTCTGACATGTCTCAACTATCTGACATGTCTTAAATATCTGACATGTCTCAACTATCAGACTCTGACATGTCTCAACTATCTGACATGTCTTAAATATCTGACATGTCTCAACTATCAGACTCTGACATGTCTCAACTATCAGACTCTGACATGTCTTAAATATCTGACATGTCTCAACTATCAGACTCTGACATGTCTCAACTATCTGACATGTCTTAAATATCTGACATGTCTCAACTATCAGACTCTGACATGTCTCAACTATCTGACATGTCTTAAATATCTGACATGTCTCAACTATCAGACTCTGACATGTCTCAACTATCTGACATGTCTCAACAATCTGACAGTCTCAATTATATGACATGTCTCAACTATCTGACATGTCTCAACAATCTGACAGTCTCAATTATATGACATGTCTCAACTATATGACATGTCTCAACTATCTGACATGTCTCAACAATCTGACAGTCTCAATTATATGACATGTCTCACCTATATGACATGTCTCAACTATCTGACATGTCTTAAATATCTGAAATGTCTCAACTATCTGACATGTCTCAACTATCTGACATGTCTCAACTATCTGACATGTCTCAACTATCTGACTCTGACATGTCTCAACAATCTGACAGTCTCAATTATATGACATGTCTCAGCTATATGATTCTGACATGTCCCAACTATCTGACATGTCCCAACTATCTGACATCTCTCAACTATCTAACATGTCCCAACTATCTGACATGTCTCAACTATCTAACATGGCTCAACTATCTGACATGTCTCAACTATCTGACATGTCTCAACTATCTGATTCTGACATGTCCCAACTATCTGACATGTCTCAACTATCTGACATGTCTCAACTATCTGACTCTGGCATGTCTCAACTATCTGACATGTCTCAACTATCTGACATGTCTCAACTATCTGACATGTCTCAACTATCTGACTCTGACATGTCTCAACTATCTGACATGTCTCAACTATCTGACATGTCTCAACTATCTGACATGTCTCAACTATCTGACATGTCTCAACTATCTGACATGTCTCAACTATCTGACATGTCTCAACTATCTGACATGTCTCAACTATCTGACATGTCTCAACTATCTGACATGTCTCAACTATCTGACATGTCTCAACTATCTGACTCTGACATGTCTCAACTATCTGACATGTCTCAACTATCTGACATGTCTCAACTATCTGACATGTCTCAACTATCTGACATGTCTCAACTATCTGACATGTCTCAACTATCTGACATGTCTCAACTATCTGACATGTCTCAACTATCTGACATGTCTCAACTATCTGACATGTCTCAACTATCTGACATGTCTCAACTATCTGACATGTCTCAACTATCTGACATGTCTCAACTATCTGACATGTCTCAACTATCTGACATGTCTCAACTATCTGACATGTCTCAACTATCTGACATGTCTCAACTATCTGACATGTCTCAACTATCTGACATGTCTCAACTATCTGACATGTCTCAACTATCTGACTCTGACATGTCTCAACTATCTGACATGTCTCAACTATCTGACTCTGACATGTCTCAACTATCTGACATGTCTCAACTATCTGACATGTCTCAACTATCTGACTCTGACATGTCTCAACTATCTGACATGTCTCAACTATCTGACTCTGACATGTCTCAACTATCTGACATGTCTCAACTATCTGACTCTGACATGTCTCAACTATCTGACATGTCTCAACTATCTGACTCTGACATGTCTCAACTATCTGACATGTCTCAACTATCTGACTCTGACATGTCTCAACTATCTGACATGTCTCAACTATCTGATTCTGACATGTCCCAACTATCTGACATGTCTCAACTATCTGACTCTGACATGTCCCAACTATCTGACATGTCTCAACTATCTGACTCTGACATGTCTCAACTATCTGACATGTCTCAACTATCTGACATGTCTCAACTATCTGACATGTCTCAACTATCTGACATGTCTCAACTATCTGACATGTCTCAACTATCTGACATGTCTCAACTATCTGACATGTCTCAACTATCTGACATGTCTCAACTATCTGACATGTCTCAACTATCTGACTCTGACATGTCTCAACTATCTGACATGTCTCAACTATCTGACATGTCTCAACTATCTGACATGTCTCAACTATCTGACATGTCTCAACTATCTGACATGTCTCAACTATCTGACATGTCTCAACTATCTGACTCTGACATGTCTCAACTATCTGACATGTCTCAAATATCTGACATGTCTCAACTATCTGACATGTCTCAACTATCTGACATGTCTCAACTATCTGACATGTCTCAACTATCTGACATGTCCCAACTATCTGACATGTCTCAACTATCTGACTCTGACATGTCTCAACTATCTGACATGTCTCAACTATCTGACATGTCTCAACTATCTGACATGTCTCAACTATCTGACATGTCTCAACTATCTGACATGTCTCAACTATCTGACATGTCTCAACTATCTGACTCTGACATGTCTCAACTATCTGACATGTCTCAACTATCTGACTCTGACATGTCTCAACTATCTGACATGTCTCAACTATCTGATTCTGACATGTCCCAACTATCTGACATGTCTCAACTATCTGACTCTGACATGTCCCAACTATCTGACATGTCTCAACTATCTGACTCTGACATGTCTCAACTATCTGACATGTCTCAACTATCTGACATGTCTCAACTATCTGATTCTGACATGTCTCAACTATCTGACATGTCTCAACTATCTGACATGTCTCAACTATCTGATTCTGACATGTCTCAACTATCTGACATGTCTCAACTATCTGACTCTGACATGTCTCAACTATCTGACATGTCTCAACTATCTGACATGTCTCAACTATCTGACATGTCTCAACTATCTGACATGTCTCAACTATCTGACATGTCTCAACTATCTGACATGTCTCAACTATCTGACATGTCTCAACTATCTGACATGTCTCAACTATCTGACATGTCTCAACTATCTGACATGTCTCAACTATCTGACATGTCTCAACTATCTGACATGTCTCAACTATCTGACATGTCTCAACTATCTGACATGTCTCAACTATCTGACTCTGACATGTCTCAACTATCTGACATGTCTCAACTATCTGACTCTGGCATGTCTCAACTATCTGACATGTCTCAACTATCTGACATGTCTCAACTATCTGACATGTCTCAACTATCTGACATGTCTCAACTATCTGACATGTCTCAACTATCTGACATGTCTCAACTATCTGACTCTGGCATGTCTCAACTATCTGACATGTCTCAACTATCTGACATGTCTCAACTATCTGACTCTGACATGTCTCAACTATCTGACATGTCTCAACTATCTGACATGTCTCAACTATCTGAATCTGACATGTCTCAACTATCTGACATGTCCCAACTATCTGACATGTCTCAACTATCTGATTCTGACATGTCTCAACTATCTGACATGTCTCAACTATCTGACATGTCTCAACTATCTGACATGTCTCAACTATCTGACTCTGACATGTCCCAACTATCTGACATGTCCCAACTATCTGACATGTCTCAACTATCTGATTCTGACATGTCTCAACTATCTGACATGTCTCAACTATCTGACATGTCTCAACTATCTGACTCTGGCATGTCTCAACTATCTGACATGTCTCAACTATCTGACATGTCTCAACTATCTGACATGTCTCAACTATCTGACATGTCTCAACTATCTGACTCTGACATGTCTCAACTATCTGACATGTCTCAACTATCTGACATGTCTCAACTATCTGACTCTGACAT
This sequence comes from Megaustenia siamemsis, assembly GCA_032433765.1. Classification (NCBI taxonomy): domain Eukaryota; kingdom Metazoa; phylum Mollusca; class Gastropoda; order Stylommatophora; family Ariophantidae; genus Megaustenia; species Megaustenia siamemsis. Next base: position 6,057,177 of record JAVIAB010000117.1, on the reverse strand, counting down.
GTCTCAACTATCTGACATGTCTCAACTATCTGACATGTCTCAACTATCTGACTCTGGCATGTCTCAACTATCTGACATGTCTCAACTATCTGACATGTCTCAACTATCTGACTCTGACATGTCTCAACTATCTGACATGTCTCAACTATCTGATTCTGACATGTCTCAACTATCTGATTCTGACATGTCTCAACTATCTGACATGTCTCAACTATCTGACATGTCTCAACTATCTGATTCTGACATGTCTCAACTATCTGATTCTGACATGTCTCAACTATCTGACATGTCTCAACTATCTGATTCTGACATGCCTCAACTATCTGACATGTCTCAACTATCTGACATGTCTCAACTATCTGACATGTCTCAACTATCTGACATGTCTCAACTATCTGACATGTCTCAACTATCTGACATGTCTCAACTATCTGACATGTCTCAACTATCTGACATGTCTCAACTATCTGACATGTCTCAACTATCTGACATGTCTCAACTATCTGACATGTCTCAACTATCTGACATGTCTCAACTATCTGATTCTGACATGTCTCAACTATCTGATTCTGACATGTCTCAACTATCTGATTCTGACATGTCTCAACTATCTGATTCTGACATGTCTCAACTATCTGATTCTGACATGTCTCAACTATCTGATTCTGACATGTCCCAACTATCTGATTCTGACATGTCTCAACTATCTGATTCTGACATGTCTCAACTATCTGATTCTGACATGTCTCAACTATCTGATTCTGACATGTCTCAACTATCTGATTCTGACATGTCCCAACTATCTGATTCTGACATGTCTCAACTATCTGATTCTGACATGTCTCAACTATCTGACATGTCTCAACTATCTGACATGTCTCAACTATCTGACATGTCTCAACTATCTGACATGTCTCAACTATCTGATTCTGACATGTCTCAACTATCTGACATGTCTCAACTATCTGATTCTGACATGTCTCAACTATCTGACTCTGACATGCCTCAACTATCTGACTCTGACATGCCTCAACTATCTGACTCTGACATGTCCCAACTATCTGACATGTCTCAACTATCTGATTCTGACATGTCTCAACTATCTGACATGTCTCAACTATCTGACATGTCTCAACTATCTGACATGTCTCAACTATCTGACATGTCTCAACTATCTGACATGTCTCAACTATCTGACATGTCTCAACTATCTGACATGTCTCAACTATCTGACATGTCTCAACTATCTGACATGTCTCAACTATCTGACTTTGACATGCCTCAACTATCTGATTCTGACATGTCTCAACTATCTGACATGTCTCAACTATCTGACTCTGACATGCCTCAACTATCTGACTCTGACATGTCTCAACTATCTGACTCTGACATGTCTCAACTATCTGACTCTGACATGTCTCAACTATCTGACATGTCTCAACTATCTGACTCTGACATGTCTCAACTATCTGACATGTCTCAACTATCTGACTCTGACATGTCTCAACTATCTGACATGTCTCAACTATCTGACTCTGACATGTCTCAACTATCTGACATGTCTCAACTATCTGACTCTGACATGTCTCAACTATCTGACTCTGACATGTCCCAACTATCTGACATGTCTCAACTATCTGACTCTGACATGTCTCAACTATCTGACTCTGACATGCCTCAACTATCTGACATGTCTCAACTATCTGAATCTGACATGTCTCAACTATCTGACTCTGACATGCCTCAACTATCTGACTCTGACATGTCCCAACTATCTGACTGACATGCCTCAACTGACTCTGACATGTCTTAACTATCTGACTGACATGCCTCAACTGACTCTGACATGTTTCTACCATTTGACTATGACACGTCTCAACTATCTAACACTGACTCTGACACGTCTCAACTATCTGACACCGACTCTAACACGTCTCAACTATCTGACTCTGACACGCTTCAACTATCTGACTCTGACATGCCTCAACTGACTCTGACATGTCTCAACTATCTGACACTGACTCAACACGTCTCAACTATCTGACACTGACTCTGACACGTCTCAACTATATGCCACTGACTCTGGCACGTTTCAACTATATGACACTGACTCTGGCACGTTTCAACTATATGACACCGACTCTGACACGTCTCAACTATCTGACACTGACTCTGATACGTCTCAACTATCTGACACTGACACTGACACGTCTCAACTATCTAACACTGACTCTGACACGTCTCAACTGTATGACACTGATTCCACGATATGATAATAATGATAGATCACAATAAACGACAGTAACACGAGAACACATGTCACAGAGACATCTCCAGCCTGCCTCACGTGTTAGCTTCTCTGGAGCAGGTTTCTGCAGACCCATGATCGGAATGTCGGCGCCATGTTGGACTCTCTTGTACACTTCAGATGGTGGCAGTGCGTACACATTGTACACATTCGCCGTTTCAGATGGGCAGCTTGGGAAACTTTCCAGGCTGAAATAGAGACACAGTTGCTGCAATGATGAGACAAGCTGTTAATGCAATGATGAGACGGGCAGTTACTGCAATGATGAGGCAAGAAGTTAATGCATTGATGAGGCGAGCAGTTAATGCAATGATGAGATGGGCAGTTACATCAATTATGAGGCGAGCAGTTGCTGCAATGATGAGACAAGCAGTTAGTGCAATGATGAGACGGGCAGTTACTTCAATGATGAGGAGAGCAGTTACTGCAATGATGAGACGGGCAGTTACTGCAATGATGAGGCGAGCAGATACTGCAATGATGAGGCGAGCAGTTGCTGCAATGATGAGACGGGCATTTACTTCAATGATGAGACAGGCAGTTAATGCAACGAAGAGACGGGCAGTTAATGCAATGATGAGACAGGCAGTTATTGCGATGATGAGGCGGACAATTACTGCAATGATGAGGTGGGTAATTATTGCAATGATGAGGTGGGCAGTTACTACAATGGTGAGACGGGCAGTTACTACAATGGTGAGACAGGCAGTTAATGTAATTATGAGACAGGCAGTTACTTCAATGATGAGACGAGCAGTTACTGCAATGATGAGACGGTCGGTTAATGCAATGATGAGACGGTCGGTTAATGCAATGATGAGACGGGCGGTTAATGAAATGATGAATCGGGCGGTTAATGCAATGATGAGACAGGCAGTTACTGCAATGATGAGGCGGACAATTACTGCAATGATGAGGTGGGTAGTTATTGCAATTATGAGGTGGGCAGTTACTGCAATGATGAGACGGGCAGTTAATGCAATGATGAGATAGGCAATTGCTGCAATGATGAGGTGGGCAGTTAATGCAATGATGAGACGAGCAGTTAGTACAATGATGAGGCGGGCAGTTACTCAACTATGAGACGGGTAGTTACTGTAATGTTGAGGTGGGCAATTATTGCAATGATGAGACGAGCAGCTACTGCAATGATGAAGCGGGTAGTTACTGCAATGATGAGACGGGAAATTACTGCAATGATGAGGCGGACCCGTTACTGCAATGATGATGCAAGCAGTTATTGCAATGATGATGCGGTCAATTAATGCAATGATGAGGCGAGCAGTTACTGCAATGATGATGCGGTCAATTGATGCAATGATGAGGCGAGCAGTTATTGCAATGATGATGCGGTCAATTAATGCAATGACGAGGCGAGCAGTTATTGCAATGATGATGCGGTCAATTAATGCAATGATGAGGCGAGCAGTTACTGCAATGATGATGCGGTCAATTAATGCAATGATGAGGTGGGTAGTTATTGCAATGATGAGGCGGGCAGTTACTGCAATGATGAGGCGGGCCGTTACTGCAATGAATGATAAGGCGCACTCATAGTATTGGACAATGTATCCCATCATAATTTAGATCAGCTGGCCGACCTAGATAAATCGTCATGCTTGGTAATGGCAGTCCAGAGAACTTTGAACGTTATTCTCAGAAATCTCATTTCTGTGGGTTTCATCAACAGCAGAACGGCTACACCAAGAAATCTTCGTTTGGTTCTCGGAAACAATACATCGAACTGGCAAAATTATGGAAAATGTGCCCTAGACAGGAAATGTGCACGCTTGTTAGTTTTTATAAACGTCACTCTCAAGATACGGATGGACTCCCTATAGATATGGATGGGCTCTCTAAAGATATGGCTTGGCACTCTCAAGATATGGCTTGGCTCTCTCAAGATATGGATGAGCTCTCTCAAGATATGGATAGGCTCTCTAAAGATAAGGATGGGCTCTCTAAAGATATGGATGGGCTCTCTAAATATATGGCTGGGGTATCTAAAGATATGGCTGGGGGATCTAAATATATGGCTGGAGGGTCTAAAGATATGGCTGGGCTCTCTAAAGATATGGCTTGGGGGTCTGAAGATATGGATGGGCTCTCAAAATATATGGCTGGGGGATCTAAAGATATGGCTGGGTTCTCTCAAGATTTGGCTGTGCTCTCACAAAATATGGCTGGGCTCCCTCTTCTCTCAGGTTTGGCCGCCTGTGAGCTGCTTTATGTTTCATAATTTTTGTGTAAGGGCCCATGATCTCATTGTGAATGAGAGTGTACACCTAGTTCTATCGGAGACGAACGTGCATCTCGATGGCCCCGTGTACACTCTGAGCACATTGAGTAACCCTTGGTAGCTCACACAAAGTTAGACCCATGTCGACGCTGTAAGGGTCAACAGTCCTTTCTGCTGCTTACCCCTGCAGTTACTCTTCTTCATCGTCTCCTTATAATGGGCGTTAATTAGTCGAAGTTGCGTTGTGTTTTAGTATACGACAATCATGGGCGATAATTTGTCTGGAGAAGGGAAGGTCAGGGGAAACAACCAGGACTTTACAAGAGCGACTAATCTGAAAACAATGAGGGGGATAGCTCGCAAGGGAAACGGTTACAATCTGAGGCTCAAGAAGGGTAAACTCATGCAATGAGGGTAATAAACAAGGGCAATGTGTAATTTATACTGGGAGCAAACAGCAATAATAAAATATAACAAAGAGAACTCTACACACATTGATATAAAAAGAGGAGTAAGACAGGGATGCATCCTGTCACCAAGCTTGTTCAATCTACACACTGAGCAAATCTTTAAAAACATCTCAGAGATGTCAGGCCTGAACATTAATGGAGAGATAATCAATAACCTAAGATATGCTGATAATACTGTATTACTAGCAGAAAATCCTAAAGATCTACAACTATAGCTTAAAGTAATAAACATTACGAGCAAAAAATATGGACTAGATATGAATATCAAAAAGACTAAAACTTTGATCATAAACAAAGATATGGCTGGGCTCTCTAAAGATATGGCATATATGGTCGAACATTTCTGGATAGGCGGCCGGGCAAATATGGGCGGAAACTCGCGTGCTAAGACGCCTGTTCAATCATCGTACTTTACCTTTACCTTCATAAACAAAGAACATTTTCAAGACCTACAAATAAATATCAAAGTGGAAGGAATACATCTGGAAACAGTTCAGAGCCATAACTACATAGGACATACTATAACCAGTGATGGAAAATGTACAACTGAAATAAACAAAAGAATAGATATGGCAAAAAGTAATTTTAATGTCATGAAAAATATACTAACATCAAAACAAATAACACCAGGGCTAAAACTAAGAATAGCAAAATGTTACATCTTCTCAATATTCCTATATGGTGCAGAAACATGGACGTTAGACAAGAAAACAGAACAGAAAATTGAAGCCTTTGAAATGTGGATTTATAGAAGATTAGGTAGAATTGGATGGAAACAAAAGAAAACAAACGATGAAGTTTTAAAACAACTAAAAATGAAAAGAGAATTACTAAACACAATTAGAACAAGACAAATGAAATTTTTGGGTCATGTTAAAAGACACAACAGTCTAATAAAAGTAATATTAGAGGGGAAAATACAAGGTAAAAGAGGCAGAGGCAGACCAAGACTAACATGGACGAGTAACATCAAAAGATGAACAAGTCCACCTATGACAATCTGCACCATCAAAGCAAGCAAGAAACAGAGCAGAATGGCGTTCCATGGTAGCCAACCTTCGTTGCGGAGACGGCACTCGATGATGATGATGATGTTGAACAAACAAGGGCAATGGAAAGGGTCACAATCTAATGCTCAAGAGGGCAGCACATCAAGAGGGCAGCACATCGAGAGGGCAGCACATCAAGAGGGCAGCACATCAAGAGGGCAGCACATCAAGAGGGCAGCACATCAAGAGGGCAGCGCATCAAGAGGGCAGCACATCAAGAGGGCAGCACATCAAGAGGGCAGCACATCAAGAGGGCAGCACATCAAGAGGGCAGCACATCAAGAGGGCAGCACATCAAGAGGGCAGCACATCAAGAGGGCAGCACATCAAGGGGGCAGCACATCAAGAGGGCAGCACATCAAGAGGGCAGCACATCTGCAACAACACAAACCGGACGGGGCAAAAACAGTGCCGGCAGCTAGCAGATGTCTGCCATGACAGGGCACTCAATCTTTGCTGGTTTCACAATAATAAAACATTTGGTTTGGCTCTGAAGGACTCTTGCCTTATTCTTGTGTGTTGATGCTGACAAGGACTGAGAGTAGTGGGTGGACTCATTGTCCGGCAACTTGGAATACAATTCTATCACAACAACGTCATGTGGTAGCGGGTGCCAGACTTGGGAAACTTGCGACTTGGCGTAATCCTGCATGGGCTGTGTGTTGCATGAAAGTGGTGAGGTTTAAGCTAAAGTGAAGCATGAAAGTAGTGAGGTTGAAACTAAAGTGAAGCATGAAAGTGGTGAGGTTTAAACTAAAGTGAAGCATGAAAGTGGTGAGGTTTAAACTAAAGTGATACATGAAAGGAAGTGATACGTTGAACATAAAAAAAGAAGCTCTAATCATCCAACAGATGGTAACTTGACCTCACAACAAGTCCTCGGTGCCTTGTCTTAACCACATAACAACAACAAAATGTTGCTTGTTGTAGTTGTCTGAGCCGACAACCTGGTCGTATTGTTGCAAGTTTCAAATGCCAGACATCAGTTTGACAAAGGACAGCTTTGTTTGAGCCCAATTTTGTTGGAATGTGATGCACCGGACCGTAATGAAACCGCGCAGGTAGGAGTGTTCACGATAAATGACGTGTTGTTGAGATAAAACTGGAGCACTAGATAAGCGATGTACTGGGAATGTTGAGGGTTAGGGAGACGTCAATGGGTTTTGTTGTCTCTGCCAGATTGAGATGTCTGCGTTCTCGAGATTTTAGATGGAACTGGTGGATCAAATAGGAACTTGTTGGCAGGTCTAGTGAGAGGGGCAAATGAGTGTGTTTACAGCGCTCGGCAACTGGGGAAGATGATAGATGTACTACTGGGGAAGATGATAGAGGGGTGACTGGAGAATATGATAGAGGGATGACTGGGAAAGATGATAGAGTGATGACTGGGGAAGTTGATAGAGTGATGACTGGGGAAGATGATAGAGGGATGACTGGGGAAGATGATAGATGTACGACTGGGGAAGATGATAGAGGGATGACTGGGGAAGATGATAAAGGAATGCCTGAGGAAGATGATAGAGGGATGACTAGGGAATATGATAGAGGGATGACTGGGGAAGATGATAGAGGGATGACTGGGGAAGATGATAGAGGGATGACTGGGGAAGATGATAGATGGACGACTGGGGAAAATGATAGAGGGATGACTGGGGAAGATGATAGATGTACGACTGGGGAAAATGATAGAGGGATGACTAGGGAAGATGATGGATGACTGGGGAGGATGATAGAGGGATGACTAGGGAAGATGATAGATGGACGAGTGGAAAAAATGATAGAGGGATGACTGGTGAAGATGATAGATGGATGAATGGGGAAGATGATAGATGTACGACTGGGGAAGATAATAGAGGGATGACTGGGGAAGATGATAGAGGGATGACTGGGGAAGATGATAGATGGATGACTGGGGAAGATGATAGAGGGATGACTGGGGAAGATGATAGATGGATTACTGGGGAAGATGATAGAGGGATGACTAGGGAAGATGATAGATGGACGACTGGGGAAAATGATAGATGTACGACTGGAGAAGATGATAGATGTACGACTGGGGAAGATGATAGATGTACGACTGGGGAAGATGATAGATGTACGACTGGGGAAGATGATAGATGTACTACTGGGGAAGATGATAGATGTACTACTGGGGAAGATGATAGAGGGATGACTGGGGAAGATGATAGAGGGATGACTGGGGAAGATGATAGATGGACGACTGGGGAAGATGATAGATGTACTACTGGGGAAGATGATAGATGTACTACTGGGGAAGATGATAGAGGGATGACTGGGGAAGATGATAGAGGGATGACTGGGGAAGATGATAGAGGGATGACTGGGGAAGATGATAGAGGGATGACTGGGGAAGATGATAGATGGACGACTGGGGAAGATGATAGATGTACGACTGGGGAAGATGATAGATGGATGAATGGGGAAGATGATAGAGGGGTGAATGGGGAAGATGATAGAGGGATGACTGGGGAAAATGACAGAGGGATGACTGGGGAAGATGATAGAGGGATGACTGGGGAAGATGATAGATGTACGACTGGGGAAGATGATAAAGGGATGACTGGGGAAGATGATAGAGGGCTGACTGGGGAAGATGATAGAGGGATGACTGGGGAAGATGATAGAGGGATGGCTGGGGAAATGATAGAGGGGTGACTGGGGAAGATGATAAAGGGATGACTGGGGAAGATGAAAGAGGGATGACTGGGGAAGATTATAGAGGGATGACTGGGGAAGATGATAGATGGATGACTGGGGAAAATGATAGAGGGATGACTGGGGAAGATGATAGAGGGATGACTGGGGAAGAAATAGAGGGATGACTGGGGAAAATGATAGAGGGATAAATGGGGAAGATGATAGAGGGATGACTGGGGAAGATGAAAGCTGGACGACTGGGGATGATGATAGATGGACGACTGGGGAAAATGATAGATGGATAAATTGGGAAGATGATAGCTGGGCGACTGGGGTAGATGATAGAGGGATAAATGGGAAGATGAGAGAGGGATGACTGGGGAAGATGATGGAGGGATAAATGGGGAAGATGAGAGAGGGATGACTGGGGAAGATGATAGAGGGATAAATGGGGAAGATGAGAGAGGGATGACTGGGGAAGATGATAGCTGGACAACTGGGGTAGATGATGGATGGACGAATGGGCAGAGGATAACTAGACGGCTGGGAAAGATTATAACTAGACGGCTGGGGATGATGATAACTAGACGGCTGGGGAAAATGATAACTGAACGACCGGGGTAGATGATGGATGGACGACTGGGGAAGATGATGGATGGACGACTGGGGAAGATGAAAGCTGAAATGTTTACTGCAACTTTCACAACAATAACTATCTATTTTTGTTTCTAAATAATATTGCTCTAATGATATTAGGTTGAGAGGAAAGTGAGAAACATCGAGTTGGGAAATGTAGCTCAGGTCTGTGTGGTTCGATGAAATAATTATGTTAAATGCCACACATCACGTAGCTCCAAGTAAGAGCGGAGTTTGTCTCATGTACACGTAGCTCTGCTACACCAGCAGGAGATTTCATGTACACGTAGCTCTGCTACACCAGCAGGAGATTTCATGTACACGTAGCTCTGCTACACCAGCAGGAGATTTCATGTACACGTAGCTCTGCTACACCAGCAGGAGATTTCATGTACACGTAGCTCTGTGACACCAGCAGGCGAGTTCATGTACACGTAGCTCTACCACACCAGCAGGAGAGTTCATGTACACGTAGTTCTGTGACACCAGCAGGGGAGTTCATGTGCACGTAGCTCTGTGACACCAGCAGGGGAGTTCATGTACACGTAGTTCTGTGACACCAGCAGGGGAGTTCATGTACACGTAGTTCTGTGACACCAGCAATCGAGTCCATGTACACGTAGTTCTACCACACCAGCAGGGGAGTTCATGTACACGTAGTTCTACCACACCAGCAGGGGAGTTCATGTACACGTAGTTCTGTGACACCAGCAGGAGAGTTCATGTACACGTAGTTCTACCACACCAGCAGGAGAGTTCATGTACACGTAGTTCTGTGACACCAGCAGGAGAGTTCATGTACACGTAGTTCTGTGACACCAGCAGGAGAGTTCATGTACACGTAGTTCTACTACACCAGCAGGAGAGTTCATGTACACGTAGTTCTGTAACACCAGCAGGGGAGTTCATGTACACGTAGTTCTACCACACCAGCAGGAGAGTTCATGTACACGTAGTTCTACCACACCAGCAGGAGAGTTCATGTACACGTAGTTCTGTGACACCAGCAGGAGAGTTCATGTACACGTAGTTCTACCACACCAGCAGGAGAGTTCATGTACACGTAGTTCTACCACACCAACAGGAGAGTTCATGTACACGTAGTTCTGTGACACCAGCAGGGGAGTTCATGTACACGTAGTTCTGTGACACCAGCAGGAGAGTTCATGTACACGTAGTTCTACCACACCAGCAGGAGAGTTCATGTACACGTAGTTCTGTGACACCAGCAGGAGAGTTCATGTACACGTAGTTCTACCACACCAACAGGAGAGTTCATGTACACGTAGTTCTACCACACCAACAGGAGAGTTCATGTACACGTAGTTCTACCACACCAGCAGGAGAGTTCATGTACACGTAGTTCTACCACACCAGCAGGAGAGTTCATGTACACGTAGTCCTGTAACACCGGCAGGCGAGTTCATGTACACGTAGTTCTACCACACCGGCAGGCGTGTTCATGTACACGCACTCTCAACACACGACACTCAACCATCACGCAACTTGTCATTCTAAAAATTGAGATCAACTCACATGATGTTTGACTTCCGGTGACAAATCTGCTCATTAAAAAAACTCATCTTTGGTCGCCGGGAGCCAACAGTAGCGGTTCTTAAGCCTCACGAACCTTGCCACCACCCTCACAGCTCTCATTGATCCACGTTTCCCCAGCCCCACTGGCTCAACTATCGTTACCCTCCATATTAGGTTCACCACCACATTAGGTTCACCTCTACATTACGTTCACCACCACATTAGGTTCACCTCCACATTAGGTTCACCTCTACATTACGTTCACCTTCACATTAGGTTCACCACCACATTAGGTTCACCACCACATTAGGTTCACCTCCACATTAGGTTCACCTCTACATAAGGTTTACCTCCACATTAGGTTCACCTTGAGTAGTTGGAGGTCCTGGGCGCCCCTGAGATTCAAGGAGCTATGAGAGCGAGAGCTGCCTTGCATGACAACAACAACCACCTATTCCTCATAAACTCTTAGAAATGACCCTCCAACCTTCTAGTCAATAAGATGGAAAACAACATCAACTCCCGACCTAGCATTCGCAACAGGAGATATATCCAACAAAATAGCCAGAAGAGTACTGAACCAACTTGGCGACAGTGACCGCAGACCAGTCAAACTTTCAGTGGATCTTGCTCACAAACAGGAGTTGCAAATACCACTTCGTCGCTGGAACTACAAGAGAGCAGACTGGAAAAAGTTTGCCTAGTTCACAGATGCATACACTGCGCCTATCAACACCCATGAAAATAAAATAAAAAATATGATAGAGGAGTTAACACAGGCAATCCTGAGAGCTGCTAAAGAATCAATTCCTAGAGGAGCAAGAAGAAACTACAAGCCATACTGGAGCAAGGAAATACAAAGACTAGAAGAGGAACTGGACTCTGCGAGAGAACTAGCTGAAAAACATCACACAGCACAGAGAGCAACATAGCCTATAAAGCAGCCTCGGCCAAATACAGACGTGAGGTCAAGATATCACCAAGACAGAGCTGGAAAGACAAAACAGAGAGACTCAATCTAGATAAAAATGGACACAAACTGTGGCAACTTGTTCTGAGCGATGAAATCAACAGCCGATCTACAATATCATTAGCACACAATCAGAACATCCACACAGGCAAAAGGGCAGCAAACATACTGATAGAAACTTACAAAAACATATGTAGGATAAACATTCCAAAAGACCAGCAGAAAGCTGCAAGAAAGGAAAATCGAGATGCAAAACACATGCCTTTAGCACCAGAAGAACACCAGACGACCATCTTTACAGCGACAGAACTACGTAGGGAGGTCAAAAAGTAATGCACACCAATTTTTTTCTCGGAAACTATTCGGGCAAAATGTGTGAAATTTTCACAGATTGTAGCTGAACATCCCCTTTACACTACCTATTTTTCAACATAATCTCCGTCCAAGCGTATTGCCTTACGCCAACGCGAAACTAGGTCATGAATGCCTCGTTTGTACCAAGTTTTGTCCTGCTCGCGTAGCCATTTTTTAACTGCACGGATCACATCCTCATCATTGTCAAAGTGTGTCCCACGCAGGAATTTTTTGAGTGGTCCAAACAGATGGAAATCTGGAGGGAGCCAGATCAGGGCTGTAAGGAGGATGGGGCAGTACAGTCCAACCAAATTTGTTGATTGCTTCCCGTGTTACCAGACTTGTGTGAGGGCGTGCATTGTCATGTTGAAGCAACAAATCTGCAGATGGCTTATTAGGCCGAACTCTGTGGAACCGATTTTTGAGTTTTGTCAGTGTATTGATGTAAGCTGTCGAGTTGATTGTCTCACCTCTTGTCATTACATCAACAAGAATCACACCATCAATGTCCCAGAAGACAGTGATCATCACCTTTCCGGCTGATGGAGATGTTTTGAATTTTTTTCTTTTTGGTGACGCGGATGATGCCATTCCATTGACTGCATTTTTGTTTCAGGCTCATAATAATGTGCCCACGTTTCGTCACCGGTAACAATTTTTGACAAAACATTTCTCCTTCAACACCGAAACGCTCCAACAATTCAGAGCAGAATGTTTTCCTTTGAACTCTGTGACCATTTGTTAGGCACCGAGGAACCCATCGAGCGCAAATCTTTGAATATCCGAGAGTTTTAAAAATTGCGATTGCACTTCCCTTGATGACTGTAAGCTGCAATGCCAATTGCTGACTAGTGATACGCCTATCCTTACGAATAATGGCATCAGCCCGGTTTAACATGTCTGTGCTGGTAGCCGAGGCAACACGTCCAGAACGCGGTAAATCATGCAGCTTCACTCGTACACTTTCTGCAGCTTTAATTCTCTGAACCCAGCGACTAACTGTGCTCCTATCGACTGTAGAACATTTGTACACTGCACACAGTCGTATATGAATGTTTGCCACAGTTTCTTTTTCCGCAACCAGAAATTCTGTGACAATTCGCTGTTTGTAACGGACATTGTTGACAAGCTCCATTTTAACGGTTCATAGATTGCGTAATATTTATCCGAATACTGTGCAATTTGGTGCACATAATTGGAACATGTCATATTCCAAATGTGCAAAATTTTATATTCCTATCTTTATTATTAGCCGAGAAAAAAATTGGTGTGCATTACTTTTTGACCTCCCTTTAGATGTAGCACTCAAAGGATTGAAACTCAAGAGTTTCTCTGGAAAAGATGGAATCACCAACGAAATGCTCATAAAACTGGGACAGAAAGCCAAGGGTCAGCTCCTAAGGATAATAAATGCCACCTGAAAGAGAGTACAAATGCCGTCAACCTGGTAAAGGGCCATTATGGTGCCCATCCTCAAACAATGAAAAGACCCACTGGACCCAAGTAGCTACAGACCAATTAGCTTACTGAGCTGCCTGAGCAAACTCATGGAAAGACTGGTCAACAGAAGTCTCGTGTGGAATTTGGAGACAAAACGACAAATTATGCCACAACAAAGTGGTTTCCGTCAGTGTGGGGCGGCATGGAGAAAGCTTTTGGTAGGGTATGGAGAGAAGGATGAAAGAACAAGCTTCTCAGACTTGGCATCCAAGGCCGTTTACAAAACTGGATATCTCAATACCTACAAGACAGAACAGTCAGAGTACAAGTACATGGACAACTAAGTAAGAAAGACAGAACGGCCAGAGTACAAGTACATGGACAACTAAGTAAGAAAGACAGAACGGACAGAGTACAAGTACATGGACAACTAAGTAAGAAAGACAGAACGGCCAGAGTACAAGTACATGGACAACTAAGTAAGAAAGACAGAACGGCCAGAGTACAAGTACATGGACAACTAAGTAAGAAAGACAGAACGGACAGAGTACAAGTACATGGACAACTAAGTAAGAAAGACAGAACGGTCAGAGTACAAGTACATGGACAACTAAGTAAGAAAACTAGAATCGAAGAAGGGGTTCCACAAGGCGGAGTCCTATCCCCAACGTTCTTTTTAATGTTCGTAAATGACATCGTAGAGGACATCTCACCAAGTATGCACTCAGCAATGTAGACAGACGACCTGGCGATATGGGTACGAGAAGAACAATGTCTGTGGCTAGCTCAAGAATGCAAGATGCCCTTGGAAAAACTTGCAAGATGCACGAACACCTGACTACTACACATTAATGATAAAAAAAACTATTCACAAATTTCAGCCTATCTAGAAACACACTCTCTGTAAAACTGAAGATGAAATACCACACACTTCCTATTGACCAAAACCCAACATATCTTGGAGTCACCATGGATCGCAGAATCACATGGAAAAATCAGACAAACAAAATAGCCAGAAAACGAACATATATTATGAAGGAATTAGCAGGAACGAAATGGGGAGCAGACAGCAATATCTTGAAACGACTATACGTAGGAAGAGCAAGACCAGCTCTAGAGTATGGAGTCACAACCTGGGCTACAGCTTCCAAATCACAGCTTAGCAAAATTACCAGAACACAAAACCAGGCTGCCCGTATCATCACTGGTTCTATGAATTCTACACCTATCGTGACTCTAGAAACAGTAACTGGCCTACAGCCTTTAGAAGACAGACGGAAAACTAAAGTAATGCAACAAGCGGAGAAATATAAAAGGTTCCCTAACCACCGCATGCACCAAAGAATAACTGGTTTAGGAAAAGGAAGATTACAGAGGAGCAACTTCACGGCAATATCCAAAGAACTGACAACTAGTGACCCAGTACTGTCCCAAACTACGCTGAAACCCATAAGCCCATCTGATATGACTCCTCATGGGAAATATAAAATACCAGAACTTAAGGAAGACATAATAGGCATTATGAAAAAAAGGCACCCAAACAGACACAGAGAGGAAACACAACAGAAAAAAACGCACAGACGACAACTACCCACAGGACTCCTGGTCTCACATATACACAGATGGCTCTGCTACAAACGTCACCAGAAATGAAGGAGGAGGCGTGCTCTTGAGGCTGGATAACCAGGAAGAGATCACCAAGTCAATAGCTGCTGGAACATTTTCAAACTATTTATTATTTTCCTTATTAGTCTTGCATCTAGGATCCAGGACTTGCATTGGTAGCACAACGTTGGGATGAAGATTGTATTGTTGAGTGGATGACTAGCATTAGTAGCACAACGTTGGAATGAAGATTGTAATGTTGAGTGGATTACTGGCATTAGTAACACAACGTTGGGATGCAGATTGTATAGTAGAGTGCCCATTTGCCTCTGGAGTTATTTCATCACAAGAAATTGGTGATACTGACCGACACACTGTCAGTTCTAACTGCTATTAAAAACTTCCAGGAACAGTGAGCTAGACTAACTGTGCAATAACTTCCAGAGAGTGGTCATCCAGTGGATACCATCACACTGCAATATACAAGAAAACGAACGCGCAGACAAACAAACTAGCAAAGGAGTGAGGGAGATTATCACAAGAGAACCATCTGGTCAGCTACAATGAAGCCAAATCCATATCAAAGGCCAGTACCATAAAAAATGGAAAGAACACCCAAAGTATAACGAGAGGGACGGATACCTCCAAATATCAAGGAGGGATCAAGTCATCATACTTCGTCTACGCATTGGCCACAATAGAATGAGAAACCGCATGTTGACCAAACTCAAAATAGAAACTACCAGCCTATGCCACTGTACCCTGGATAACATGACAACAAAACATGTTCTATCATGGATTGCCACCAGTACATATGCCTGAGGAGGACAGTGTGGCCCACGCCCACCTCCCTGGAAGAGAAACTTTATGGGGCAACCGAATCACTTAAACAGACAGCTGCCTTCATGAGAGAGTCCGGAGTCCTAGTCTGAATGGCGTCATGATCGCAGAAGATGAATCATCGTTATCGGCCGGTCTTCGATAGAGTGACTTCAACGTTGAACTGCATCGCTTCCCATGTGTGCCGTACAAGTAGTTAAGTGTGACAGAGATGTAGGCTCAGGGTCCGATACTTGGTGAGACCCCATATTGTGGCTTGGCGAGACCCCATGTTGTGGCTTGGCGAGACTCCATGTTATGGTTTGGTGAGACCCCATGTTGTGGCCTGGTGAAACCCCATGTTGTGGCTTGATGAGACCCCATGTTGTGGCTTGGTGAGGCCCCATGTTGTGGCTTGGTGAGACCCCATGTTGTGGCTTGATGAGACCCCATGTTGTGAGTTGGTGAGACAACATGTTGTGGCTTGGTGAGACCCCATGTTGTGGCTTGGTGAGACCCCATGTTGTGGCTTGGTGAGGCCCCATGTTGTGGCTTGGTGAGACCCCATGTTGTGGCTTGGTGAGGCCCCATGTTGTGGCTTGGTGAGACCCCATGTTGTGGCTTGATGAGACCCCATGTTGTGGCTTGGTGAGGCCCCATGTTGTGGCTTGGTGAGGCCCCATGTTGTGGCTTGGTGAGACCCCATGTTGTGGCTTGATGAGACCCCATGTTGTGGCTTGGTGAGACCCCATGTTGTGGCTTGGTGAGGCCCCATGTTGTGGCTTGATGAGACCCCATGTTGTGGCTTGGTGAGGCCCCATGTTGTGGCCTGGTGAGACCCCATGTTGTGAGTTGGTGAGACAACATGTTGTGGCTTGGTGAGACCCCATGTTGTGGCTTGATGAGACCCCATGTTGTGGCTTGGTGAGGCCCCATGTTGTGGCTTGGTGAGACCCCATGTTGTGGCTTGGTGAGGCCCCATGTTGTGGCTTGATGAGACCCCATGTTGTGGCTTGATGAGACCCCATGTTGTGGCTTGATGAGACCTCATGTTGTGGCTTGGTGAGACCCCATGTTGTGGCTTGATGAGACCCCATGTTGTGGCTTGATGAGACCCCATGTTGTGGCTTGATGAGACCCCATGTTGTGGCTTGATGAGACCCCATGTTGTGGCTTGGTGAGACCCCATGTTGTGGCTTGGTGAGACCCCATGTTGTGGCTTGATGAGACCCCATGTTGTGGCTTGATGAGACCCCATGTTGTGGCTTGATGAGACCCCATGTTGTGGCTTGGTGAGACCCCATGTTGTGGCTTGATGAGACCCCATGTTGTGGCTTGGTGAGACCCCATGTTGTGGCTTGATGAGACCCCATGTTGTGGCTTGGTGAGGCCCCATGTTGTGGCTTGGTGAGACCCCATGTTGTGGCTTGATGAGACCCCATGTTGTGAGTTGGTGAGACCCCATGTTGTGGCTTGATGAGACCCCATGTTGTGGCTTGGTGAGACCCCATGTTGTGGCTTGATGAGACCCCATGTTGTGGCTTGGTGAGACCCCATGTTGTGGCTTGATGAGACCCCATGTTGTGAGTTGGTGAGACAACATGTTGTGGCCTGGCGAGACTCCATGTTGCGGTTTGGCGAGACACACCCCCCCCCCATGTTGTGGCTTGGCTAAATAAAACTTTGAGGCCCGCTGTGGTTAAACATACCGCAGAAGGTATCTATCACATTTTACACAATAAATAAACATGAGGCCCCCTCGGACTGTGAGTCTAAGATGTAGCTGATACAGCCGAGGTCTAACCCCGGCCTTGTATATGCTGCTAACTAGCATCCAATACTATCAAACTCTATTAGGAGGCGGCCAGTGCTCACAATGAGGCTGTCGTTTACCATGCAGCAGATCCTGTGAAGATGGTAATGATCACAATGCGCGTATTGGTGGCCTCACTCTAAGACGGTTTCCCTCTTAACTCACTGCTTCTGGGTTATGAGGGCACGTTAGTACTAACTTCTGGGACTTAATATGGGTCTAAATATTTCTTTCTCAGCAATTATCTTCTTATTCGTTCACTTTGTTGAGTGTCCGGCCAGACACAGATGCCAAGTCTCTCTCTTCCGTTAGTCTCTAATGGTGACGTAGATAGTGTCACTCCATATTACTCTGGGCCTGTCTCCACCCCAATACCCTCCTTTATGTAGAGACCTCATCGACCAACAATCATCGACAAACAATCATCGACAAACAATCATCGACCCACAATCATCGGCCCACAGTCATCGACTAACAATCATCGACTAACAATCATCGACTCACAATCATCGACCAATAATCATCGGCCCACAATCATTGACCAACAATCATCGGCCCACAATCATCGACCAACAATCGTCGGCCCACAATCATCGACCCACAATCATTGACCAACAATCATCGGCCCACAATCATCGACTAACAGTCAGAGTGGTCTTTATCCTACTGAGAGCTGTATATCTTATGTCAAGTCAATGAACACACTACGTCTAAACAACTTGTGGGCGTTCACTTTCATTGACATGAACCATAGGACCACATCGTGGTTGCTGTGGTGGCACGAGCTATTAGGAATCAATAAAAGGTGAGATTGTCAAGTACTCATCGACACAGACAGTTATGAGAACAGTTTACCATATTAAAATGAACGGACCTGCGAGCGTAGACGACAGTTACAAGACACGATGTAACAGCAATCAAACTGAAGCAGAGTTAACATGATGCTTACCTCTCGCCACTGGTGTTTTGTCCGTTGTCAAGGACGCCACTAGCCCTGTACAGGGATTGGACGAGTTGGTTCATGGTTCACTTCCGGCAGATCATAGTCTCCGCCCAGTAGCGGCAAGTGCCACAACTCGTCTTAGTCCGCAACAGACCACTCCAACAGTTGTCCTCTCATCCTTGTATTTCATCAGTAAAGAAAATGTTACGAGGTAATTTAGATGATGCCCGAATATCGTTCACAATTTAATATAATGTTGGTGTTGTACTATAATTTAGATGGTATATCATAATTTTAATGCTACAATATAAATTAGATGTTTAGTAGAATGTTTAGACATCACCTCAGTGCACAATAAAAACAGGTGGAACAATATTAAAACAAATTAATTAATTTAAAAATCTGGGATCATTGTTAACCTCAGATGGTAGATGTACAGCAGACGTGAGACCCAGTATGGTTCAGGCAAAAGCAGCTTTGCACAAAATTTGGAAGATACTAGAAATCCATTTTTGACAATAGAAACAAGAAAAAGAGTTCTTAAATGTTATGTTGAGCCTGTCTTAACATATGGATGTGAATCGTGGACAACAGGACAACAGACAATAAAATCACTGGAGGCTGTAGAAATGTGTTTTTACAGAAGAATGTTGAGAATACCATGGACAGCTAAGAAGAGTAATGAAAACGTTTTGTGCACTTTGCGCATGGTAAAAAAATCAGCTAAAATTCTACAAAAGTAGGCCAAATATGGCTGCTCCCTGGGCAAGTCTGTAAAAAAAAAATCTACTATCGCCAGGGAGATGGCGCAGATGTCGCGGCTTGACGTAGGTTAGCAACACAACGCAACAGCGCCCACTAACCGGTGAAAGCTGAAGAACGAGATGTTTTATTATACCAAGATGGCTATAAATTACGTCCATTTATCTTTTTCTACAAAACTTATATAGCACGTCAAGGGAACTGGTTGGTCTCGAGGCAAGACGCCGACCTCGAGACAGAGAGGTTGTGGGTTCTAATCCCCGCTACACCGGTCGGGATTTTTATTTATGATTTCTCTCTGCGGCAACCACCCCTGGTCTCATCAGCGAGCCCGGTTTGAAACGTCAGCTACTCATCGACGGAAAAATATGAGTACCTCTGAAGTCGAAGTTATCTGCCTGTGCGGCGAGGGACCCTTTGTGCACATGACTGCCAGGGAAAAATGGATTAACACGTAAAATTCAGTTCCTAGTCTCTGAGAGTCTTCGTCAGAAGTAAAAGTTGGCGAACGGAAATTTAAATAAAAATATATCACGGCACAGTTGATATGTTACTTAAAATTATATGTATATCATGTGTCAACTACACAACTTATTTCATGCTCATATATATATATAGATACAATACTAATCATTCAGTAAAACACATTCTGGTTGTACGTCCCATAATTTCAAGCGTTAATATCACACTACACACGTTTATTTGTATTCAGACGTGTATCCCGCTGTATACGTGTGTACGAGTCACACGTTGACACTAACGTGTCAAACACAAAAACACAAAGAAGGTTCTCAAAATGAGCCAGCAAGCACTTCCATCTAGACGGTTCTCATCTTTCCAGTAAACAACTCCATTGTGTAATTTACATTCTGTACCAGGTGTTCCCACCAGACACTATATAGGAAAAAGGGGGGGGGGGCGCTAGTTCTGTGTCCTTCACATTCAGGGTTAGAGTTGTCACCTTCTGCCAGTGGGTCTTAGTTCCTGTTTAACTTGAATACTGAGCCAATGTTTTGTATTCTGCATCTGATAAGACTAGACACTCGAGGTCATGAGATGATGGCTAGGAAGACTAGGTGTGGTCGTGGAGAGCTTTGATTGAAACACAGATTGTTGTCAAGTATTGAACGTCCGGTCTCGTACAACTGGTAATATGATGACATATGTTGCTGTATTTATTGATCTGTCGCGATTTTTATGATATAACATGGGCTGCATATTGGGCAGTGCGTGCACA
This sequence comes from Megaustenia siamemsis, assembly GCA_032433765.1. NCBI lineage: Eukaryota > Metazoa > Mollusca > Gastropoda > Stylommatophora > Ariophantidae > Megaustenia > Megaustenia siamemsis. The sequence goes on along the minus strand of JAVIAB010000117.1, from coordinate 6,036,338 downwards.
GAACACAGACACACACACTGGCGCGCTGTCCGACAATTGCAACACACGTGCGGTGTGCTGGAGCACAACAGCTGTCTGTGGTAAACAATAGATACGATCAAGACGTCGTGACATTCCTACAACGTTTAAATAAACAACAGCCGAGGGAACACAAATCCTTGTCGTCTACTCTCGTCTGTTGCTAATTTCATAATCTGAAGATAAACATCTATCCGTACTCCTCCAACATTTACCTCCTCCTCCTCCTTTGTACATAATACCACAAACACCAGCCACCTCATAAATGACAATTACAACACTCCTTAGATCCCACGCGGGGGACTGCTTGGTCTCGAGGCAAGACGCCGACTTCGAGACACAGAGGTTGTGGGTTCAAATCCCGGCTACACCGGTTGGGATTTTTATTTATGATTTCTCTCTGCGGCAACCACCCCTGGTCTCAGCAGCGAGGCCGGCTTGAAACGTCAATTACTCATTGACGTGAAAAATGTGAGTACCTCCGAAGTCGGAGTTGTATGACTGTGCGGCGAGGGACCCTTGTGCGCACGGCTGCCAGGGAAAAATGGATTAACGCGCAAAATTCAGTTCCTAGTCTCTAGGGACTTCGTTAGAGGTAAAAGATGGCGAACGAAAAAAAAATAAAAGATCCCACGTGACAATTCTGTTTGGAGAGTTCGTCTCTAGCTTGGTTGATTGCTGTCACGAACGTTATGTTGGTTGAACCATAGGAGCAACTGGTGTAGCATACACTTCTACAAGATGTGGTGACAGCTTTACACAGAAGGAAGAAATCAACATTCTGACGTTTCGGCCTATACGTGGCCTTCTTCAGAAAACAAGAACAAACACGGACAATGAATTGTTTTTTTTTAATCGTTCGCCAGAGGTAAACTCTGACAAAGTCCCTAGAAACTAGTAACTGAATTTTGTGTGTTAATCCATTTTTCCCTGGCAGCCATGGGCAAAGGGGTTCCTCGCCGCCGCACAGGCAGATAACTCCGACTTCGGAGGTACTAATATTTTTTCCGTCGATGAGTACTTGACGTTTCATGCCGGACCTCGCTGCTGAGACCAGGGGTGGTTGCCGCAGAGAGAAATCATAAATAAAAATCCCAACCGGTGTGACCGGGATTTGAACCCACAACCTCTCTGTCTCAAGGCCGGCGTCTTGCCTCGAGACCAAACAGGCCCCCCCCCCCCCCCCCGACAAGGAAATGAAGATAAACTCAAGGACATGTTCTAGAGTGACCAGACCTAGTGGGTCTGAAATGTGAGGTAAGGTAAAGTACCCCCGTCACGCCAAGTGCCGTATAGGGAATATGGTGTTAGTGACCCTAAATTTTACATACCTTCGGCGCATGATTTTGGGGTAATGTGGTAGGTATTACGCCCGTGCCTCTTTACTTTCCCAGAAAAAAATCCGGTACCCATTAAAGGCTGGGTGAACCCGGAAGCCGTCGGTTGGGATCGAACCCTACCTCTTATTCTTTGTAGTCCAGTTCACTAACCACTGAGCTATCGCGGCTGAAATCTGAGGTAAGAGAACGAAAAGCTGGGTTAAGAATGTAACTAGAACACACAAACGTGGATGCTGTTAGGCAAACATAAAGTAGAGTTGATCTTCATATCCTTGTCCGTTTTTGTTGTTCTGGTTTTTTTTTTTTTTGAAGAAGAAGAAGAAGAAGGCCACATGTAGGCCGAAACGTCTTGATTTTTGTTTTGTATCCATTTTTGCAACGCTGTCACCATACTTTTTAGGAGCTCATATGTTACACCCCACCACTGGCTCTTTGTTATTAACTTTACTGAATCACCTAAATTATTTGCCTTTTCCCTGGTTGAACCATAACTGTGTTTGTGTTTCGCATCTCACATCCACTTTTGTTATACAGTGTTATGTTAGCAGCGCCATATGTTTGCTAACAATGTTACTATTACAACGAATACTTATGGGGGTGTTGTGACGGAGTGTTGAGGACTGAGACGTCGGCTTCTGGAGAGGAAAGCTCTGGATTCGAATCTTGCCACAGGCGGTGGACTTTAAAAAACAGATTCGTTGTTTTCTCGCGGATTTACCATACCCCGGTTTCGGTCTCTGGGTAGTGAGATCCCATGTCTGGCCCTCTCTGGGTAGTGAGATCCCATGTCTGGCTCTCTCTGCGTAGTGGGATCGCATGTCTAGACCTCTCTGGGTAGTGAGATCCCATGTCTGGCTCTCTCTGAGTAGTGAGATCGCATGTCTAGCCCTCTCTGGTAGTGAGATCCTATGTCTGGCTCTCTCTGCGTAGTGAGATCGCATGTCTAGCCCTCTCTGGGTAGTGAGATCGCATGTCTAGCCCTCTCTGGGTAGTGAGATCGCATGTCTAGCCCTCTCTGGGTAGTGAGATCGCATGTCTAGCCCTCTCTGGGTAGTGAGATCGCATGTCTGGTACTCTCTTGGTAGTGAGATCCCATGTCTGGCTCTCTCTGCGTAGTGAGATCGCATGTCTAGCCCTCTCTGGGTAGTGAGATCCCATGTCTGGCTCTCTCTGCGTAGTGAGATCGCATGTCTAGCCCTCTCTGGGTAGTGAGATCGCATGTCTAGCCCTCTCTGGGTAGTGAGATCGCATGTCTAGCCCTCTCTGGGTAGTGAGATCCCATGTCTGGTTCTCTCTGCGTAGTGAGATCCCATGTCTGGTACTCTCTTGGTAGTGAGATCCCATGTCTGGTACTCTCTTGGTAGTGAGATCCCATGTCTAGCCCTCTCTGTGTAGTGAGATCCAATGTCTAGCCCTCTCTGGGTAGCGAGATCCAATGTCTATATATATATAGTCCTCTCTGGGTCGCGAGATCCGTTGTTTAGCCCTCTCGGAAAACGGCGAAAACCAGGAGGTCCCGTATGCACTCGAGTACGTTAATGAACCTTTGGCAGCTTGAAGTTGAATGGAGTGAGCCAAAAAATGGTCGCTGTCAGGACAAAAGTTGGTAAGCAAATTTACCCACCAAGTTGAAGACGGATGTGTCGGCCTGAGAAGCGCAGATATCGCAGCTATGCCGTAAACTAGCGACATGCGCGTCCATATTGCTGGTGAACGCTCTGAAAAAGAACAAGAAGGAGAAAAACAACAAAACATTACAACGACATTACGACGAGTTAATGAGGCCTAGGCCAAAGTCGTAGAGAAAAGATTTCAGGCCAAATCTAGAACAGGAGACAAATAATAATAAATGAATATTATTATAGAGGGAAACTCCGAGGCGATGATCAGCGAATTAATTCAGAGGAAGAGGTATGTTTACAGCACTCGGAAAAAAATGACAAATAATCAACAACAGAAAAAAAACAAAGAACAATATATGATTCAAAGTAGGATCTAACCCTTACTCCTAACTAGTTAGCCAAGTTGGCAGTGTTCCCTAGCGTTTGGCTTTCGTGGCAAGGCGCTGTGCCAAGCAGTACGAGTTCGATCCTGCCTCGGTCCATATATTGTTCTTTGTTGTGTTTTTTTTCTGTTGATTATTTGTCATTGTTTCCGAGTGATGTAAACATACCTCTTCCTCTGAATTGATTCGCAGTTCTAGAACAACAGGTCAGCTGATGGGCTCTAGAAGTAATCGATGTACCAGGGAATTGCTCACATAAACTAGCAGAAAACAGAGTGGAGTGTAGCCAGATCCTACACGTAGCCTTCATAGATTGGAGTGTAGCCATAACCTATATGTAGCCTTCATAGATTGGGGTGTAGCCAGAACCTATACGTAGCCTTCATAGATTGGGGTGTAGCCATAACCTATATGTAGCCTTCATAGATTGGGGTGTAGCCAGATCATATATGTAGCCTTCATAGATTGGAGTGTAGCCATATATTACCTTCATGCCAGAACCTATATGTAGCCTTCATAGATTGGAGTGTAGCTAAAATCTACACGCAGCCTTCATATATTGGAGTGTAGCCAGAATCTACACGTAGTCATCAAATATTAGAGTATAGCTAGAATCTACACGTAGCCTTCATAGATTGGAGTGTAGCCATATTATATAAGGCCATATTCCATAGCCTTCATAGAGTGGCGTAATAATCAGAATCTAGATGTAGCCGCTATAGAATGGAATGTAACAAGAATCTAGACGTAGCCGCGATATAGAGTGGAATGTAACCAGAATCTAGACGTAGCCTCTATAGAGTGCAATGTAACAAGAATCTAGACGTAGCCGCTATGGAGTGGAATGCAACAAGAATCTAGACGTAGCCTCTATAGAGTGGAATGTAACAAGATCTAGACGTAGCCTCTATAGAGTGGAATGTAACAAGAATCTGGACGTAGCCGCTATGAGTGAAATGTAACAATAATCTTGACGTAGTCGCTATAGAGTGGAATGTAACAAGAATCTAGACGTAGCCGCTATGGAGTGGAATGTAACAAGAATCTAGACGTAGCCTCTATAGAGTGGAATGTAACAAGAATCTAGACGTAGCCTGTATAGAGTGGAATGTAACAAGAATCTAGACGTAGCTGCTATGGAGTGGAATGTAACAAGAATCTAGACGTAGCCGCTATGGAGTGGAATGTAACAAGAATCTAGACGTAGCCTCTATAGAGTGGAATGTAACAAGAATCTAGACGTAGCCGCTATGGAGTTGAATGTAACAAGAATCTATATAGAGCAGCCTGGTCCAACCATTTCTTACCCGAGGGCCAACCTGAATCTACAGCAAGGAAGCGAAGTCTGTCTACGCAGACAAATGTATGGGTAGCTCTATGTTAATAACACGAGTTTTTTCAAGCACACAAATGTATGGGTAGCTCTATGTTAATAACACGAGTTTTTTCAAGCAGACAAATGTATGGGTAGCTCTATGTTAATAACACGAGTTTTTCAAGCAGACAAATGTATGGGTAGCTCTATGTTAATAACACGAGTTTACAAGCACACAAATGTATGGGTAGCTCTATGTTAATAACACGAGTTTTTTCAAGCAGACAAATGTATGGGTAGCTCTATGTTAATAACACGAGTTTTTCAAGCAGACAAATGTATGGGTAGCTCTATGTAATAACACGAGTTTTTTCAAGCAGACAAATGTATGGGTAGCTCTATGTTAATAACACGAGTTTTTTCAAGCAGACAAGTTATTGTTTCGTAGATAATAACAAAGAAAGTACTCACAGAGTTCCCAGTCACAAACAATACATTGTGGTTTACTGTTGTGTTCCCATGAACAACAATACATTGTGGTTTACTGTTGTGTTCCCATGAACAAACAATACATTGTGGTTTACTGTTGTGTTCCCAGTCACAACACGTTGTGGTTTACTGTTGTGTTCCCAGTCACAAACACATTGTGGTTTACTGTTGTGTTCCCAGTCACAAACACATTGTGGTTTACTGTTGTGTTCCCAGCCACAAACACATTGTGGTTTACTGTTGTGTTCCCAGGAACAAACAACACATTGTGGTTTACTGTTGTGTTCCCAGGAACAAACAACACATTGTGGTTTACTGTTGTGTTCCCAGGAACAAACAACACATTGTGGTTTACTGTTGTGTACCCAGGAACAAATACATTGTGGTTTACTGTTGTGTTCCCAGGAACAAACACATTGTGGTTTACTGTTGTGTTCCCAGCCACAAACACATTGTGGTTTACTGTTGTGTTCCCAGGAACAAACAACACATTGTGGTTTACTGTTGTGTTCCCAGGAACAAACAACACATTGTGGTTTACTGTTGTGTACCCAGGAACAAATACATTGTGGTTTACTGTTGTGTTCCCAGCCACAAACACATTGTGGTTTACTGTTGTGTTCCCAGCCACAAACACATTGTGATTTACTGTTGTGTTCCCAGCCACAAACAACACATTGTGGTTTACTGTTGTGTTCACAGCCACAAACAACACATTGTGGTTTACTGTTGTGTTCACAGCCACAAACAACACATTGTGGTTTACTGTTGTGTTCACAGCCACAAACAACACATTGTGGTTTACTGTTGTGTTCACAGCCACAAACAACACATTGTGGTTTACTGTTGTGTTCCCAGTCACAAACAACACATTGTGGTTTACTGTTTGTTCCCAGGAACAAACAACACATTGTGGTTTACTGTTGTGTTCCCAGCCACAAACAACACATTGTGGTTTACTGTTGTGTTCCCAGCCACAAACACATTGTTGTTTACTGTTGTGTTCCCAGCCACAAACAACACATTGTGGTTTACTGTTGTGTTCCCAGTCACAAACACATTGTGGTTTACTGTTGTGTTCACAGCCACAAACAACACATTGTGGTTTACTGTTGTGTTCCCAGGAACAAACACATTGTGGTTTACTGTTGTGTTCACAGCCACAAACAACACATTGTGGTTTACTGTTGTGTTCCAGCCACAAACAACACATTGTGGTTTACTGTTGTGTTCACAGCCACAAACAACACATTGTGGTTTACTGTTGTGTTCCCAGCCACAAACAACACATTGTGGTTTACTGTTGTGTTCACAGCCACAAACAACACATTGTGGTTTACTGTTGTGTTCACAGCCACAAACAACACATTGTGGTTTACTGTTGTGTTCACAGCCACAAACAACACATTGTGGTTTACTGTTGTGTTCACAGCCACAAACAACACATTGTGGTTTACTGTTGTGTTCCCAGCCACAAACAACACATTGTGGTTTACTGTTGTTTCCCAGCCACAAACAACACATTGTGGTTTACTGTTGTGTTCACAGCCACAAACACATTGTAGTTTACTGTTGTGTTCCCAGCCACAAACAACACATTGTGGTTTACTGTTGTGTTCACAGCCACAAACAACACATTGTGGTTTACTGTTGTGCTCCCAGCCACAAACAACACATTGTGGTTTACTGCTGTGTTCACAGCCACAAACAACACATTGTGGTTTACTGTTGTGTTCACAGCCACAAACAACACATTGTGGTTTACTGTTGTGTTCCCAGCCACAAACAACACATTGTGGTTTACTGTTGTGTTCACAGCCACAAACAACACATTGTTGTTTACTGTTGTGTTCACAGCCACAAACAACACATTGTGGTTTACTGTTGTGTTCACAGCCACAAACAACACATTGTGGTTTACTGTTGTGTTCACAGCCACAAACAACACATTGTGGTTTACTGTTGTGTTCACAGCCACAAACAACACATTGTGGTTTACTGTTGTGTTCACAGCCACAAACAACACATTGTGGTTTACTGTTGTGTTCCAGTCACAAACACATTGTGGTTTACTGTTGTGTTCACAGCCACAAACAACACATTGTGGTTTACTGTTGTGTTCCCAGCCACAAACAACACATTGTGGTTCACTGTTGTGTTCCCAGTCACAAACACATTGTGGTTTACTGTTGTGTCCAACAACAAAGTAGCTTTCTTGCCACTTCGATTGAAAGTTACGTTTGTACTCTGTAATTCGCTGTTTCTTTGCTTCATTCATTTGGAACTAAAGTTACAAGCGATGTAGCACAGAGACATTGTTACGTCCATCACACTTCACAACAAAACCGATAGTCAATTACTTTGAGTGCACAATTCTGACAACCACTTCTCAAAGTAAACTCAAGCAGGACTAGAGCACCAAGCCGTGGTTCAATGAAGAAATACAAACTCTCTCAGCGAAGACTCTCAAATTAGAAACTGCGAACTTTCAAGTAAAAAATCAGCTCGAACTCAAAACTCCGAGCATAGAGACTATTTTATAAAACTGTTGAAACTTGTAGTTGTAGTAGTAGTTTTAGTAGTAGTAGTTGATGTAGTAGTTGTAGTAGAAGTAAAACTTTAGTAGAGGATTTTATTCAAAACTTTTATTGATTAAATATAACCATTTGAGAACAATTTTCGTCTTTGTTTTGCCCTGCGACTGGCATGAAGGTATCATTGATGCTCTGGGTGATACTCGTACTCGGAATCGCTGAAGTAGGGTGGCTGGGGGTTACTTCTGTAGTTATTTTCTGTGCGACCGCCAATAATTTTGATTCATTGAATGGGCAATACCTGAGCTCATCAGTCTACTAGTTTAGTCTTCTTTATATTTTCAGAGATGGCCCCTCCCAACTTTAACGTCTAGCAACAAAGCAGTCAACCAACCGACCTTCATTGTCTCTGGTTTCGATAAAGTTAAACGGTCACTGTGACCCGTTGGTGTCATTTATTTACACTTACTCGCGCGCGATACCCCGCTCAACTACGGAGATAGCAATGTGAATTTCGCACCAAGGACTGGCAAGGACCACGAATCTCGTGCTAGCCGCCGAAACCCAAATTCACACCCTCACGAGAATGACGTTCCTGTTCGAATCTATGGAAAAATTTTCCTCTTGAAGTCTTTGTAAAAGCCGCTGGAATGTCTAGTCAAGTTGAAAGTATCATCACCAGTTACATTTCATGAAGTAGGGGCTACATCGTTGCGTGAATACAGAGAGCTTTCTACTATGGGAACTATAGAACCTGCAGACAAGAAAGGACTTATTTATTTTCTCAATCCCACAATGTTACAGTTAACGATAGTATTGGTTCATATTCCATTAATGAACTGGCCCCTGACTAGACCACGCTGCTTTAGAACAAGAAAGTGTATTGCCAAAGTAAACAGAAATGAATTGTGGAAGACACTACAAAAAATGCGGAGTGAATCAACACCGAACTAAAATATGCAAAAGTCTCTACAACAACAATGGCAGAAACAAGGAACAATTGGTGGTTAAGACTGGAGTCTAGCAGCGATGATTACTATCTGTCAACACCCCCCAACTCTTCTACACAGACATGGACACTAAGACGACCAACCTAACCGATATCGTGGGAACAAACTAAATGCAGATGAGCAACTCATGGAAACAAACAAAGAAACCTAAAGAACACAAGAATAAATCGGAGCGAACAAACAAACTAAATGCAGATGAGCAACTCATGGAAACAAACAAAGAAACCTAAAGAACACAAGAATAAATCGGAGCGAACAAACAAACTAAATGCAGATGAGCAACTCATGGAAACAAACAAAGAAACCTAAAGAACACAAGAATAAATCGGAGCGAACAAACAAACTAAATGCAGATGAGCAACTCATGGAAACAAACAAAGAAACCTAAAGAACACAAGAATAAATCGGAGCGAACAAACAAACTAAATGCAGATGAGCAACTCATGGAAACAAACAAAGAAACCTAAAGAACACAAGAATAAATCGGAGCGAACAAACAAACTAAATGCAGATGAGCAACTCATGGAAACAAACAAAGAAACCTAAAGAACACAAGAATAAATCGGAGCGAACAAACAAACTAAATGCAGATGAGCAACTCATGGAAACAAACAAAGAAACCTAAAGAACACAAGAATAAATCGGAGCGAACAAACAAACTAAATGCAGATGAGCAACTCATGGAAACAAACAAAGAAACCTAAAGAACACAAGAATAAATCGGAGCGAACAAACAAACTAAATGCAGATGAGCAACTCATGGAAACAAACAAAGAAACCTAAAGAACACAAGAATAAATCGGAGCGAACAAACAAACTAAATGCAGATGAGCAACTCATGGAAACAAACAAAGAACCTAAAGAACACAAGAATAATCGGAGCGAACAAACAAACTAAATGCAGATGAGCAACTCATGGAAACAAACAAAGAAACCTAAAGAACACAAGAATAAATCGGAGCGAACAAACAAACTAAATGCAGATGAGCAACTCATGGAAACAAACAAAGAAACCTAAGGAACACAAGAATAAATCGAGCGAACAAACAAACTAATAATGCAGATGAGCAACTCAAGGAAACAAACAAAACATAAAGAACGCAAGAACAAATTGGAGCGAACAAACAATCCAACATCAAAGAGACAGAAGTAATGAAAACAAGTATATATCGCTGTATAAGATGTTTCTTGGTGGTAGTAAGTACAGCAAACACAAAGCAAGTACATATCTCTCTCGGGGGCCACAGAAAGAGCTCATCACAATCCAGACATTCCAAAGTTCTATGTCTTGGCGTGTTTAGGTTGTCACTCATGCATCTTGGCATTCATCTCGTCTCTCACGTCGAATATAAGGACTGTCAACGAAGAAAGAAGAAAAGACACATTGTCACGGGAAAAAGGATAAATTGTCAAGGGAGAAAGGGTAAATTGTCAAGGAAGAAAGGATAGATTGTCAAGGGAGAAAGGATAAATTGTCAAGGGAGAAAGGATAAATTGTCAAGGGAGAAAAGACAAATTGTCAAGGGAGAAAAGACAAATTGTCAAGGGAGAGAGGATAAATTGTCAAGGGAGAGAGGATAAATTGTCAAGGGAGAGAGCATAAATTGTCAAGGAAGAAAGGATAAATTGTCAAGGAAGAAAGGATAAATTGTCAAGGAAGAAGGGATAAATTGTCAAGGGAGAAAGGATAAATTGTCAAGGGAGAGAGGATCAATTGTCAAGGGAGAAAGGATAAATTGTCAAGGGAGAAAAAACAAATTGTCACGGAAAGAAAGGAGAAATTGTCAAGGGAGAAAGGATAAATTGTCACGGGAGAAAGGATAAATTGTCAAGGGAGAAAGGACAAATTGTCAAAGGAGAAAGGACAAATTGTCAAGGAAGAAAGGATAAATTGTCAAGGGAGAAAGGATAAATTATCCAGGAAGAAAGGATAGATTGTCAAGGAAGAAAGGATAAATTGTCAAGGGAGAAAGGATAAATTGTCAAGGGAGAAAGGATAAATTGCCAAGGGAGAAAGGACAAATTGTCAAAGGAGAAAGGACAAATTGTCAAGGAAGAAAGGATAAATTGTCAAGGAAGAAAGGATAAATTGTCAAGGGAGAAAGGATAAATTATAAAGGAAGAAAGGATAAATTGTCAAGGAAGAAAGGATAAATTGTCAAGGGAGAAAGGATAAATTATCAAGGAAGAAAGGATAAATTGTCAAGGGAGAAAGGATAAATTGTAATGGGGGAAAGGATAAATTGTCAAGGGAGAAAAGACAAATTGTCACGGGAAGAAAGGACAAATTGTCAAGGGAGAGAGGATAAATTGTCAAGGGAGAGAGGATAAATTGTCAAGGGAGAGAGCATAAATTGTCAAGGAAGAAAGGATAAATTGTCAATGAAGAAAGGATAAATTGTCAAGGAAGAAGGGATAAATTGTCAAGGGAGAAAGGATAAATTGTCAAGGGAGAGAGGATCAATTGTCAAGGAGAGAGGATAAATTGTCAAGGGAGAAAAGACAAATTGTCACGGAAAGAAAGGACAAATTGTCAAGGGAGAAAGGATAAATTGTCACGGGAGAAAGGATAAATTGTAAAGGGAGAAAGGACAAATTGTCAAAGGAGAAAGGACAAATTGTCAAGGAAGAAAGGATAAATTGTCAAGGGAGAAAGGATAAATTATCCAGGAAGAAAGGATAGATTGTCAAGGAAGAAAGGATAAATTGTTAAGGGAGAAAGGATAAATTGTCAAGGGAGAAAGGATAAATTGCCAAGTGAGAAAGGACAAATTGTCAAAGGAGAAAGGACAAATTGTCAAGGAAGAAAGGATAAATTGTCAAGGAAGAAAGGATAAATTGTCAAGGGAGAAAGGATAAATTATAAAGGAAGAAAGGATAAATTGTCAAGGAAGAAAGGATAAATTGTCAAGGGAGAAAGGATAAATTGTCAAGGAAGAAAGGATAAATTGTCAAGGGAGAAAGGATAAATTGTCATGGGGGAAAGGATAAATTGTCAAGGGAGAAAAGACAAATTGTCACGGGAAGAAAGGACAAATTGTCAAGGGAGAAAGGATAAATTGTCACGGGAGAAAGGATAAATTGTCAAGGGAGAAAGGACAAATTGTCAGGGAGAAAGGACAAATTGTCAAAAGAGAAAGAATAAATTGTCAAAGGAGAAAGGATAAATTGTCAAGGTAGAAAGGATAAATTGTCAAGGAAGAAAGGATAAATTGTCAGGGAGAAAGGACAAATTGTCAAAGGAGAAAGGATAAATTGTCAAGGGAGAAAGGACAAATTGTCAAAGGAGAAAGGACAAATTGTCAAGGAAGAAAGGATAAATTGTCAAGGGAAAAAGGTAAATTGTCAAGTGAGAAAAGACAAATTGTCAGGGGAGAAAGGACAAATTGTCAAAGGAGAAAGGATAAATTGTCAAGGAAGAAAGGATAAATTATGAAGGGAGAAAGGATAAATTGTCAAGGGAGAAAGGATAAATTGTCAAGGAATAAATCATCGAACTTCCATTAAAGTGACATGAGCTGCCTGTCGGGACCAGGATTGATAAATCAGAGCTGACCAAGATCCAACTCAACTTGGTGCAGGAAATAAAGAACCAAACGTGACCGGGTACATTAAGGGTAAACGCACACCCGCTGCCCTTCGACGGCCTCAAGAAAAGAAGTCCTTCAAGAGAACAATGGCAGGTAAGCGTGATCACAACATGTCTGGGGTCAGGCACAACCCTGTCTGAGTTCAGGCAAAACCTGTCTGGGGTCAGGCACAACCTGTCTGAGTTCAGGCAAAACCTGTCTGGTCTCAGGCACAACATGTCTGGGGTCAGGCACAACATGTCTGGGGTCAGGCACAACCTGTCTGAGTTCAGGCAAAACCTGTCTGGGGTCAGACACAACCTGTCTGAGGTCAGGTACAACCTGTCTGGGGAAGCTCATCTAGAACTAAAGAACATGTCTGGCAGTAGGAGACGTAAAAAAATGTAAAGTCAAGAGCCCCCGTCACGCCAAGTGGCGTATAGGGAATATGGTGTTAGTGACCATTAATTTTACAGACCTTCAGCAAGTGATTTTTGGGGTAATGTGGTCGGTATTACGCCCGTGCCGCTTTACTTTCCCAGAAAAAATTCGGTACCCATTTAAGGCTGGGTGAACCGGAAGAAATTAGCGATGAACAGTGTGGTTTTTGTTAGAGATAAAGGAACAAGCAATGCCATTTATATCATAAGATCTTTAGTAGAAAGAGCCATAGAGCTGAAAACAGATCTATACCTATGTTTCATAGATTACACCAAGGCATTTGACAAAGTAAAGCACCAAGAAATAATCAACAAATTTAGAAAGCATAAAAGTAGACAGCAAATATCTAAGAATAATAAAGAACATGTGCTGGCAACAAACAGCGGCAATAAGAACTGGAAACCAATTGGAATGTTTCAACAAATAAAACTGGGTGTTAGTCAAGGTTGTGTGCTGTCACCAGATTTGTTTAATATTTATAGTGAGATTATTTTAAGATCCATAAGGAGCATGCCTGGAATAACAATTGGAGGTCATAATATAAATAATCTAAGGTATGCCGATGATACAGTCTTAATCGCTAAGAGTGAAAATGAGTTACAAGAAATATTGGATATTATAGTGAAAGAAAGCCAAAATAAAGGACTCAGCCTTAATAGCAAAAAGACAGAGGTAATGGTAACAACAAAGAAAAAAGACATCACCTCAGTGCAAAATAAAGACAAGTGGAACAATATTAAAACAGGTAAATGAATTTAAATATTTAGGAACTTTGTTATCCTCAGACGGAAGATGTACAAAAGAAGTGAGATGAAGAATGGCTCAGGCAAAAGCAGCTTTCCAAAAAAATGAGGAAGATACTATGCAATCCATTTTTGACAATAGAAACAAGAAAAATAGTTCTTAAATGTTACGTAGAGCCAGTCTTAACATATGGATGCGAATCATAGACAATAGGACAACAGACAAGAAAATCACTGGAGTCTGTAGAAATGTGGTTTTACAGAAGAATGTTGAGAATACCATGGACAGCTAAGAAGAGTAATGAAGATGTTCTGAGAGAGGTCAAAGCAAAAAGATAGCTAATTTCCAATATTAGGAAGAAACAATTATCATTTTTTGGCCATGTAATGAGAAGAGAACAGCTGGAATATATTGTAACAACTGGAAAAACTGAGGGACGAAGAGATAGAGGGAAACAAAGAGAAAAAATACCAAACAGCTTAAGAGAATGGCTTGGCAGGAGGTCAACAACAGAAATGATAAATAGCTGCCGAGATTGAAAGTTGTGGAGAGACATGATCACCTACTCCAGCAGGCACGGTACTTGATGATGATGATGAACCCGGAAGCCGTCGGTTGGGATCGAACCCTAAACCTTGTGCTTTATAGTCCAGTTCACTAACCACTGAGCTATCGCGGCTCCCAGTAGGAGACGTGGTCATACAATATTGAACGTCTATTGGCGATTAGAAGCCAATGAAAACACAGACCCCATAGCACAGAAACAAGAACTAGAACTGTTGCAATAAAAGTGACGACATCATCTTCTCCCTTCTCTTTCTTCTAATGAGTCTGCTGGTTTAGGCGATCATGTCTTTGCACATCTTTATGTATACACACGGTTATAGTTAGTCGAAGGCCCCAGTATCACCGCAAACAAATTAAAATCCCTATTTGCTCAACCGCCCGTGCCAGTGGGATCATCCCAATTAAAACACATCTCACTGAAGGATCCAAACAAAGAAAAGCAGCTGCAGTTCCCATCATAGCTGCAACAGCACGCGCCAAAAGACATAAGGCCAAGCGGCACCGAAAGTGAACGCAGCTCAATTATCCTTCGGCATACGATATCATCATTCATCGTAAGCGATTGGAATATTGGAAGACAATCCGGATGAAAAACACAGCTCACGGTGTGCACAGAGCACTAAACTCAGTAGCTCCGTCAGCAAGCCGGAATTGGGATATAAAGAAACTGCAACAAGGAACACTTTTCAGACAGAGCCTCAATGTTTCCTTCCGCCTATCAGCCATATTGATCGGAAGTCCTCTGTATACGCAGTTATTTATCATGTCTATTGTTGATTTGCTACTAACCCTTTCTTCTCCCTTATCTTGTATCGTTACTCATGGATTGCATCTGTTTCTTCTTCTTCCATCTGTATTACCAGTCGTCACAAATATTATTTGGCTTTTTTTAAATTTTCATTCTCTGGTTCCAAAAAAAAAAAAAATTGAGATGCTTGTCTCCTCGGTCAACCTTAGTTTTGCCAACAGCAAAACTCCATCTAACACGATCTACTCCATCGCAACATATATTCCTGGTATTTATCTTCCAAAACAAATTTTTGGGGGCTTGTTAAAAGACACAGCAGCCTACTAAAAGTAATCTTGGAAGGGAAAATACAAGGTAAAAGAGGCAAAGGCAGACCAAGACTAACAAGGACGAGTAACATCAAAAGATGAACAAATCAGCCTATGACAATCTGCACCATCAAAGCAGGAGACCGAGCAGAATGGCGATCCATGGTAGCCAACCTTCGTTGCGGAGATGGCACTCGATGATGATTTATCTTCATCCAACATATATCCCTGGTAGCATATACACAGATGGCTCTGCTACAAACATATACACAGATGGCTCTGCTACAAACATATACACAGATGGCTCTGCTACAAACATATACACAGATGGCTCTGCTACAAACATATACACAGATGGCTCTGCTACATACATATACACAGATGGCTCTGCTACAAACATATACACAGATGGCTCTGCTACAAACATATACACAGATGGCTCTGCTACAAACGCCACCAGAAATGGAGGGGGAGGTGTGTTCTTGACGCTGAATAATCAGGACGAGATCACTAAATCAATAGCGCCTGGAAAATTCTCAAACAACTATAAAGCAGAAACTGAAGCCCTCAAAGACGCTGCAAAACTGGCTATCCAACACATAAATAACATGCACAAGAAATTGGTGATACTGACTGATGCACTGTCAGTCCTAACAGCTCTAAAAAAAACCCCCATGAACGATCAGATAGATGACTTGAGAACAACCCTAGACCAACCATGCAATAACTTCCAGAGAGTGGTCATCCAGTGGATACCATCACACTGTAATTTACACGGAAATGAACGCGCAGACAAATTAGTTAAGGAGGGAGGGAGATTACCACAAGAGAACCATCTGGTCAGCTACGGTGAAGTCAAATCCATCATCAAAGGCCAGTACCATGAAAACAAGAACACCCAAAGTATAACGAGAGGGATGGATACCTCCAACTATCAAGGAGGGATCAAGTCATCATACTTCGCCTATGCACTGGCCACAACAGAATGAGAAACCACATTTTGACCAAACTCAAAATAGAAACAACCAGCCAATGCCACTGTACACTGGATAACATGACAGCAAAACATGTTCTACAGGATTGCCCCCCAGTGCACAGTGGTGGTCCACACCCACCTCCCTGGAAGAGAAACTCTACTGGGCAACCGAATCACTTAAACAGACAGCTGCATTCATAAGAGAGTCCGGAGTCATAGTCTGAATGAGCCATGATTGTAGAAGAAGATGAATAAGAATCCTGGTATTTATCTTCGCTCAACATATTCTTGGTATTTATCTTCGCTCAACATATTCCTGGTATTTATCTTCGCTCAACATATTCTTGGTATTTATCTTCGCTCAACATATTCCTGGTATTTATCTTCGCTCAACATATTCCTGGTATTTATCTTCACTCAACATATTATTGGTATTTATCTTCGCTCAACATATTCTTGGTATTTATCTTCGCTCAACATATTCTTGGTATTTATCTTCGCTCAACATATTCCTGGTATTTATCTTCGCTCAACATATTCCTGGTATTTATCTTCGCTCAACATATTCTTGGTATTTATCTTCATCCAACATATTCCTGGTATTTACCTTCTCCCAACAGTTCCTGGTATTTATCTTCACAACATATTCCTGGTATTTATCTTCACTCAACATAATCCTGGTATTTATCTTCACTCAACATATTCCTGGTATTTATCTTCACTCAACATAACCCTGGTATTTATCTTCGCTCAACATATTCCTGGTATTTATCTTCACTCAACATATTCCTGGCATTTACTTTCGCTCAACATAATCCTGGTATTTATCTTCATCCAACATATTCCGGATATTTATCTTCGCTCAACATATTCCTGGTATTTATTTTCACTCAACATATTCCTGGTATTTATTTTCACTCAACATATTCCTGGTATTTATTTTCACTAAACATAATCCTGGTATTTATCTTCACTCAACATGTTCCTGGCATTTATCTTCGCTCAACATATTCCTGGTATTTATTTTCACTAAACATAATCCTGGTATTTATCTTCACTCAACATGTTCCTGGCATTTATCTTCACTCAACATATTCCTGGCATTTATCTTCACTCAACATAATCCTGGTATTTATCTTCATCCAACATATTCCTGGTATTTACTTTCTCCCAACATGTTCCTGGTATTTATCTTCACTAAACATATTCCTGGTATTTATCTTCACTCAACATAATCCTGGTATTTGTCTTCACTCAACATATTCCTGGTATTTATCTTCACTCAACATAATCCTGGTATTTATCTTCATCCAACATATTCTTGGTATTTACCTTCTCCCAACATGTTCCTGGTATTTATCTTCACTCAACATATTCCTGGTATTTATCTTCACTCAACATATTCCTGGTATTTATCTTCACTCAACATAATCCTGGTATTTACCTTCTCTCAACATGTTCCTGGTATTTATCTTCATCCAACTTGGATTCCTATAATTCAGCTTCATCGTAACATATGTTCCCGATAAGGCGATCCACACCCCACCCCCCACCTCCCAAAAAAAATTAAAATTAAATTAAATAAAATAAATAAACTAAAAGTTCACTCACAAAACGCAGTGTATGTGCCTGAAGTCACTAACAGAGAGGTGGAGGAACACACCAGATGCGCTAGTTCAGATGTTGACTAAAAACATTCTCAAACACCCTGAGTCTCCGCCCTTTAAGATCAGACTTATAAGCGCCGAAGTAACTTGACATTTTCAATGAAAAAGAAAAAACGAGAAATCACACGCAGGGTGCCCATTGCCAGGGGCGTGTTCTTTATATAGTAGTTAAGGGTTGGGTATCTCTGAAAAAACAGTACCCACTCTTATTTTAAAGTATCTCCTATGTTGTAAATATATACTTGTGTGTGTGTGATTGTTTACTGCGGGTGTGTAAATGGTCATGTGTCGTCAATGGTTCGTGGTTCTCTCTAACTTGTCATGTGTGCACTTTAACTTGTTATGTGTGCACTACAACTTGTCATGTGTGCACTACAACTTGTCATGTGTGCACTACAACTTGTCATGTGTGCACTACAACTTGTCATGTGTGCACTACAACTTGTCATGTGTGCACTACAACTTGTCAGGTGTGCACTACAACTTGTCATGTGTGCACTACAACTTGTCATGTGTGCACTACAACTTGTCAGGTGTGCACTACAACTTGTCATGTGTGCACTACAACTTGTCATGTGTGCACTTTAACTTGATATGTGTGCACTACAACTTGTCATGTGTGCACTACAACTTGTCATGTGTGCACTACAACTTGTCATTTGTGCACTACAACTTGTCATGTGTGCACTACAATTTGTCATGTGTGCACTACAACTTGTCATGTGTGCACTACAACTTGTCATGTGTGCACTACAACTTGTCATGTGTGCACTACAACTTGTAATGTGTGCACTACAACGTGTCATGTGTGCACACAACTTGTCATGTGTGCACACAATTTGTCATGTATTCACTACAACTTGTCATGTCTGTACTACAACTTGTCATGTGTGCACTACAACTTGTCAGGTGTGCACTACAACTTGTCATGTGTGCACTACAACTTGTCATGTGTGCACTATAACGTGTCATATGTGCACTACAACGTGTCATATGTGCACTACAACTTGTCAGGTGTGCACTACAACTTGTCATGTGTGCACTACAACTTTTCATGCGTGTAATCTAATTTGTCATTTGTGTACTCTGATATGTCATGTGTGCACTCTAACATGTCATGTATTGCTCTAAAAAATGTCACGTGTAGATGTCAAAGATTGGTTGCAAGATTTCTTCTACAACATTTCTCACTTTATCTTGTTAGTTCTGGACAGGAAGTGTGCCCTATGAGCTGCGCGCCTTTTTTTCAAAATCAACACGTTCACCAGAACAGTCTGAACGGTCAAGATGACAACTTGGTTGCTGGGATTGGAGCTTAACAGATATGGGAATGCCTTGCCAGCAGTGAAGCCTTGCCAGCAGTGAAGCCTTGCCAGCAGTGAAGCCTTGCCAGCAGTGAAGCCTTGCCAGCAGTGAAGCCTTTCCGCTCTGAAGTCTAAAGTCTGAGTCTTTAATGTTGGTACAACTCTGACAGTCTCTAATGTTGGTACAACTCTGACAGTCTTTAATGTTGGTACAACTTTTACAGTCTCTAATGTTGGTACAACTTTTACAGTCTCTAATGTTGGTACAACTCTGACAGTCTCTAATCTTGGTACAACTCTGACAGTCTCTAATGTTTATACAACTCTGACAGTCTGTAATGTTCGTATAACTCTGACAGTCTCTAATCTTGGTACAACTCTGACGGTCTCTAATGTTTGTACTGCTTTGGCAGTCTCTAATCTTGGTACAACTCTGACAGTCTCTAATGTTCATACAACTCTGACAATCTCTAATGTTGGTAGAACTCTGACAGTTTCTAACGTTGGTAAAACTCTGACAACCTCTAACCTTGGTACAACTCTGACAGTCTCTAATCTTGGTACAACTCTTACAGTCTCTAATCTTGGTACAGCTCTGACAGTCTCTAATCTTGGTACAACTCTGACAGTCTCTAATCTTGGTACAACTCTGACAGTCTCTAATGTTGGTACAACTTTTACAGTCTCTAATGTTGGTACAACTCTGACAGTCTCTAATCTTGGTACAACTCTGACAGTCTCTAATCTTGGTACAACTCTGACAGTCTCTAATCTTGGTACAACTCTGACAGTCTCTAATGTTGGTACAACTTTTACAGTCTCTAATGTTGGTACGAGACAGTCTTTAATGTTCATTCTGACTACAGCTCTACCATCTAGAATACTGCTGATCTGTCTCATTCTACTACTCTCCCGTCTAGAACACTGATGTCTCTACTGCTGATCTGTCTCATTCTACTACTCTCCCGTCTAGAACACTGATGTCTCTACTGCTGATCTGTCTCATTCTACTACTCTCCCGTCTAGAACACTGATGTCTCTACTGATGATCTGTCTCATTCTACTACTCTCCCGTCTAGAACACTGATGTCTCTACTGATGATCTGTCTCATTCTACTACTCTCCCGTCTAGAACACTGATGTCTCTACTGCTGGTCTGTCTCATTCTACTACTCTCCCGTCTAGAACACTGATGTCTCTACTGCTGGTCTGTCTCATTCTACTACTCTCCCGTCTAGAACACTGATGTCTCTACTGCTGGTCTGTCTCATTCTACTACTCTCCGTCTAGAACACTGATGTCTCTACTGCTGATCTGTCTCATTCTACTACTCTCCCGTCTAGAACACTGATGTCTCTACTGATGATCTGTCTCATTCTACTACTCTCCCGTCTAGAACACTGATGTCTCTACTGATGATCTGTCTCATTCTACTACTCTCCCGTCTAGAACACTGATGTCTCTACTGCTGGTCTGTCTCATTCTACTACTCTCCCGTCTAGAACACTGATGTCTCTACTGCTGGTCTGTCTCATTCTACTACTCTCCCGTCTAGAACACTGATGTCTCTACTGCTGGTCTGTCTCATTCTACTACTCTCCCGTCTAGAACACTGATGTCTCTACTGATGATCTGTCTCATTCTATTACTCTCCCGTCTAGAACACTGATGTCTTTACTGATGATCTGTCTCATTCTACTACTCTCCCGTCTAGAACACTGATGTCTCTACTGATGATCTGTCTCATTCTACTACTCTCCCGTCTAGAACACTGATGTCTCTACTGATGATCTGTCTTATTCTACTATTCTCCCGTCTAGAACACTGATGTCTCTACTGATGATCTGTCTCATTCTACTAATCTAACATCTAGACACTAACAAACTCCGCCACATCGGTCAGTAACGTCGACCCCTCCCATCACCACCATCAAAATCATCATCTTTACATTATCTACAACATCAACAGACATAAGCTGGTAGCATTATGTTTTCACACAATGAAAGATCACAAGCAACATGCCTGGGATCCCTTGGACGTGCCCAGTGTACCAAAGGAAAGACACGCCACTGGAAGCCCAAGCCAGGCAGTGAAAGTTGACCTCTGACCTTTGTCTTTAAGGGACACCACCCTATGTGGAACCAAGCCTGACTCAAACCAGGCGAGACTTTTAGCAAGTCTGTTTTTATTCTCCGGATGTGAGGGAGGGGCGGTGGCATCGCGTGCCACGAGGTTCGTGCTCACTCTGGCTCGCGAGAGGTGTGTAAACAGCAGATGGCAGCTGCGACACGTGACTTCTCCGACCTGGGCTGTGGCGTTTTATAGTTGAAGGTTATCTTTGATGGTTTGTGACAGGGCATCAAGCTAGTGGGGCATGGCTAGTGTGTCGACAGCTCACCTTCACTACATATCGGACACCTCCATGGAACTCAGAGCTACACCGCAGCATCCTACCCCACCCCCACAGTGCAGCACACCGACACTGGCAGAAGAAGGCTTTGAAGATATATATATATATAAAAAAAAAAAATATATATATATATATATATATATATATATATATATATATTTTTTTTTTTTTTTTTTTTTTGGTGGCGTTCACCAGCATTTTTTTTTCTTTTTTTAACCTCTGACAAAGTCCCTAGAGACTAGGAACTGAATTTTGTGTGATAATCTGTTTTTCCCTGGCAGCCGTGTTCACAGGGGTCCCTCGCCGCACATGCAGATAACTCCGTATTCGGAGGCACTCATATTTATATCCGTCCATGAGTAATTGACGTTTCAAGCCGGGCCTCGCTGCTGAGACCAGGGGTGGTTGCCGCAGAGAGAAATCATAATTAAATATCCCAACTGGTGCAGCCGGGATTTGAACTCACAACCTCTCTGTCTCAAGACCGAGGTCTTGTCTAGAGACTAATCAGTCCCCCAGCTCTGAAGATAATTTCAACTAAGATGCACGAACTCCGTGGCACCGACGAAGACCTTGGACATGGCGAGTAATTGTGCAGATTTTCATGTTTTAACAATTTGTGCCCGGTCAGTGGCTTACGTCCCATCTATTTTGAACTGTCAAATGTTCATTAACGTGTGCAGAGTCACACGGGAACTCCTTTCACCTTTATCCAAGAGAGCTTGTCATTGATCTCAGAAATCGGAGCTCAGGTGAGCACAAAGCCGACCTTGTTTCAGTCTAGCCAATACCTGATGTTCTAGAATCAAGTTGTAGCTAAAGTGACCCTGTTATCATCTGCATGTGACCACAGACGTCTTTAGTGTTAATAATAGAACTAGGGATGGGCTGTGATGTGACCAGAGTGTAAATATGTAGATGACTATTGATGTGACGTGCACATTATGATTATTGTGTCAGTTCTAAAAATAGCATACCGGAACTCCATCAACCCACAGCCATCTATAGATTTACAAAGGCCTGCGGGCTCGAAATAAAGTCGGAAATCCCTCCAAAGAGCGTGACGTTATCGGCTATAGACGGCTGATGTCATTCTACAAACCATGCCTGCAAACCACAGCCACCTTTAACTTTCAGGCCTGCCCACTGAAGGAAGCCAGCCAAAGCTTGTGACGTTTTCAACACTGCAAGCAGGGGTGGTTGTGGGTAAAATGACGTCAGCCGTCTATAGCTCGCATTGCTCGAGACGTCACAAGTATTGGGATGTTTTAGGGAAAACCCCGTCAGCGGGCAGACTTGAGAAATATAGGTGGTGATCGTCATCATCATCGAGTGCCTTCTCCGCAACGAAGGTTGGCTACTATGGAGCGCCCATTCTGCTCTATCTCTTGCTTTGATGGTGCAGGTTGGAGATGGTGATGGATTAACAAATCATGGGTTGGTGAAAATCATGAGGAAGACTTCTCCTCGAGCTGATTTCTGTGTTGAGAGAACGATTTCAATATGTGATTCGATTGTCTCCTCTGCTCATCATCATCGAGTGCCGTCTCCGCAACGAAGGTTGGCAACCATGGAGCGCCATTCTGCTCTGTCTCTTGCTTTGATGGTGCAGGATGTCATAGGCTGGTTTGCCCATCTTTTGATGTTACTCGTCCATGTTAGTCTTGGTCTGCCTCTGCCTCTTTTACCTTGTATTTTCCCCTCCAGGATTACTTTTAGTTGGCTGTTGTGTCTTTTAACATGGCCCAAAAATCGCATTTTCGTTGTTTGAATTGTGCTTAGTAGTTCTTTTTTCATTTTTAGTTGTTTTAAGACTTCATCGTTTGTTTTCTTTTCCTTCCATCCAACTCTATCTATTCTCCTATATATCTACAGTTCAAAGGCTTCAATTCTCTGTTCTGTTTTCTTGTCTAATGTCCATGTTTCTGCACCATATAGGAATATTGAGAAGATGTAACAATTTTGCTATTCTTAGTTTTAGCCCTGGTGTTATTTGTTTTGATGTTAGTATGTTCTTCATGACATTAAAATTACCTATTATTCTGTTTATTTCAGTTGTACTGTTATTTCAGTTGTATTTTCCATCACTGGTTATAGTATGTCCAAGGTAGTTGTAGTTCTGAACTGTCTCCAGGTCTATTCCTTCAATTTTGATATCCACTTGTGGGTTTTGAGTATTTCATCATAGTTTTAGTCTTTTTGATATTCATATCTAGTCCATATTTTTTGCTTGTCATATTTATTTCATTAAGTAATTGTTGTAGGTCTTTAGGATTTTCTGCTAGTAGTACAGTATCGTCAGCATATCTTAGGTTATTGATTAACTTTCCATTAATTTGTAGGCCTGGCATCTCTATGTTTTTAAAGATTTGCTCAGTGCATAGATTGAACAAGCTTGGTGATAGGATGCATCCCTGTCTTGCTCCTCTTTTTATATCAATGGGTGTAGAGAACTCTTTGTTATATTTTATTATTGATGTTTGCTCCCAGTATAGATTACATATTAGTCGTATGTCCATGTCATCTAGATGTATCTCTTTTAGGCATTCTATAAGTTGTTTGTGGTGTATTCTATCAAAAGCTTTGGTATATTCTATGAAGCAGGCATATATTGGTTTGTTTACTTCTAGGTACTTTTCGATTCATGTTCTCATGCAGAATATGGTTTCTTTTGTCCCGCTATTTTTCCTAAATCCAAATTGCTGCTCATCTAATTCAGTATTGATTTTATTCTGAATCCTTTCTTGTATAACTTTTAGCAAGATTTTTGTAACATGGCTCATTAGGCTTATTGTTCTAAAGTCACTGCATTCAACTGCACCATTCTTTTTAGGCAATGCAATGATAGTTGGTGTTTTTAATTCATTTGGTATGTATACTGTGTGGTATATGTCGTTGCATTTGTCTGTAATCACTTCAATGCCAAAATCTGCTAGTGCCTGTATCATCTCTATCTGTATGCTGTCAGGTCCTGCTGCTTTTCCCTTTTTCATTGTTTTTATAGCTTTTTCCACCTCAGATTTTAAGATTTTATAGCCTGATGTACATTTTATAACTGGTTTCTTGTCGCTTTGATCATGAAATAGTTCTGTTATATATTCCTGCCATCTATCTATAATATCTCCTCTGCTAGTTTTGATTATCTCCCCTGTTATGTTCAATTGTTTCCCCTGCTATGTTCGATTATCTCCTCTGTTTGGTTCGATTGTCTCCCCTGCTACTGCGAGAGACTTCACGACAAAGGGGCACTCTGCTACCTCATGTCTTCAACCGTCCAAACATTTGAGAACATTATTATTATTTTTTTTTTTTTTTTTTGGTGGGGATGCGAAATAAGGCGACACAATCCTTCTGTAGTTAAAAAAGAAATCAAAGGAATGAGGTCCCTTTGTCGTTAGTATCGGTATAAGGTGAAGAGGTCAACGGTAGATACATTTGAAAATGTGTGGCCGGCATTCAGTGAGTGTCTAGACACAAATAACCCATTATTATTACACATTTAACGCTCCAATATCAAGTGGTAATTACAAACAATTACAGTTGTTGATGGGTCACACAATACCAGTCCCACAAAAACTAATGCATTCAATCGCTCATGGAATATTGATCTCCGGACCGCTAATATCATAAACGTTTCCCGTTCTGGTGGACAGGAAGTCCTGAGTTGGACTGTCTTTGACTTCAAACGTCAATGAAAGCTAGAGACCGGTATTTGTGGGTGTGTGAATGAAATCTAGAGATCGGTATAGCTTGTGTGTATGTGTATATGTGTGTGTGTGTGTGTGCGTTGCACTTTATGCAGGTCGGCTCGTGAATGAGTTCTAACCCCCCCCCTTTTTTTTTTCGTGGTTCCCACTTCCTGTTTTGGTGGTGCAACTGAACATCCTGCCGTTTAGGTCGATCGTCTTTTCAATGTAGGCCCTTGCAAGTTGTGAATGTAGCACGCCGACACACTACACACATAAACAAAATATAACACAACACACTCCGGACACAAGTCCTCCCACACACCCACCATCATATCAGAAATAAGACTTTTCAGAGCAATTTAATGATTTATGGTAAATATGAAGTTTGGAAACTATTCTATTCTATTCTATTCTATTCTATTCTATTCTATTCTATTCTATTCTATTCATGGTAGCGGTTATAGAAGACGCCTATGTTATGGCAAAATGTCATGTTGTTGGTTTTGGATTTGACTCTCTTTGTTCTTGTCGTGAACTCTTGAATTCGGTACCTCAGATTCTTATCTCTGGTGCTATCTCTGATGCTATCTCTGATGCTTTATCTGGTGCTATATCTGGTGCTATATCTGATGCTATCTCTGATGCTATATCTGATGCTATCTCTGATGCTATCTCTGATGCTATCTCTGGTGCTATCTCTGGTGCTATCTCTGGTGCTATCACTAATGCTATCTCTTGTGTTATCTCTGGTGCTATCTCTGTTGCTATCTCTGGTGCTATCACTAATGATATCTCTGGTGCTATCTCTGGTGCTATCACTAATGCTATCTCTTGTGTTATCTCTGGTGCTATCTCTGGTGCTATCGCTAATACTATCTCTTGTGTTATCTATGGTGACTATAGTTTGTTGACACGGTTGTATCTTGGCATGATACTGTGTTGATCGGTAGAGTTAAATCATGTATAACCCATATTTATGTACGTGTGTGTGTCTATGTGTGTAAACATGTATGTTTATGTGTGTAAATAGTATGTCTATTATATATGAGAACACTGATAAGAGAAGCAAAGTTGACAGACAGAGACTCATTTGGTAGATGGAGCATCTCACCCAGAACAGAGATGATGATAAGAAACACGAGCCCTGAGCGACATCTGACGGCACTGGGAGGGTCATGGTCAATATTATTTATTTCTGTAGAATAGTTGAAAACATTCATTTGAGAGTTCTCTACTATATTCGCTTCTTGTCTGTTACGTGTGTCCTACTCCCGGCCACTGACAGCCTCACTTCACCACTGACAGCCTCACCTCACCACGGATGGCCTCTCCCCACCACTGACAGCCTCTCTCCACCACTGACAGCCTCCCCCACCACTGACAGCCTCCCCCACCACTGACAGCCTCTCCACCACTGACATCATCTCCTCACCACTAACAGCCACTCCCACCACTGACATCATCTCCCCACCACTGACAGACTCTCCACCACTGACATCTCACCAGTGACAGCCTCTCCCACCACTGACAGCCTCTCCACAACTGACATCATCTCCTTACCACTGACAACCTCTCCACCACTGACATCATCTCCTCACCACTGACAGCCTCTCCCACCACTGACAGCCTCTCCCAACACTGACAGCCTCTCCATCACTGACATCTCCTCACCACTGACAATCTCTCCCACCACTGACATCATCTCCCTATCACTGACAGGCTCTCCCACAACTGACAGCCTCTCCACCACTGACATCATCTCCCTATCACTGACAGGCTCTCCCACAACTGACAGCCTCTCCACCACTGACATCATCTCCCTACCACTGACATTATCTCCCAACAATGACATCATCTCCCACCACTGACAGCCTCTCCTCACCACTGGCATCATCTCCCAACCACTGATAGCCTCTCCACCACTGACAGCCTCTCCCACCACTGACAGCCTCTCCCACCACTGACATCATCTCCCACCACTGACAGCCTCTCCTCACCACTGACAGCCTCTCCCCACCACTGACAGCCTCTCCACCACTGACAGCATCTCCTCACCACTGACAGCCTCCTCTAAGGCTACGCTGTTTCGGCTCAGCTCTCAAGTTGTAGACAAGAAGATGTGATTTTGTTGCTGCGCTTGCAGTAGGCTACTTGTTGGACAGGTTAATCTATCACTGAGCAAAACATGAAAGCTGAAAATTTATCCCGAACATCTTTCTTTGTACTCAGTGACAATATCAGTTGTACCACCGTCTTCAGACTGAGAACCGGTCATGTACCACTCAACAACCACATCAATAGAATACAAGGAAACCAAACTCCAGCATGTCCACTCTGTGAACACCCACATGAAACAGTAGAACATCACCTGTTTCAATGTTCACAGCTCTTTGACATCAGAGCAACACTATTTCTTCAAAGACATGATCAAAGAACAAGTTGCACTGAACGGAACTACAATGGGAGTTGAAATGCATTGAAGCTCTTGGACCGTCTGAAAAAAGAAGTCGACAAAAAAATTATGCACTTTATGTGCTAAGGTGGTGTTCGGTACGATGACGTAGGCGATTTAGCGGACGACGACTTGGAGGACGTGGCCAAAGAGTTTAATGCCAGCATTCGGAGTGGGCCAGATTTAGGAGGAGTGGCTACACAGCTACTTACTACCGCTACCGAAGCCAAACAAGGACCATTCTCAGATCAGTGCCTAGAGAATCATCACGATGCAGAACACTGCGGGCAAGCTGCTGAAGAAAATAGTTGCTCGTGTCCTCACCTGTCACCTTGAACAGATACGCGCGCTCCCACCCACACTCGAAGGTTATAGATATAACAAAGAGACATGGTTCAATGCGGCAGTCTTCGCCTATGACGTCTTTGAAGGCTTTCACAGACGAAAGGAGACATGTGCTGTTGCTATAGATCTGGAGGATGAATACAACAGAGTACCGTTTGAATATCTTATGCATATGCTCCTAAAACTGGCGATACACCCCTTCCTCATTAGATGGATCGCTGCTGCACTGTTTCAGAGGAAGGTGATACTCAGATGTGGAAGTTGGTCTTCCGAGCCAACATCCATTTGTCCTGGGCTGCCACAAGGCTCACCATTGTCACCAGTTCTATTTAACGTGTACACAATAACGATCATGGAACAACAGCTGGATGGGAGGAGAAGAACTATGACTTTTGCTGATGATATTCTGGTATATCGACAGGGAAGAGACAGAAGGGAAATCGCCTCCACAATGCAACATGAACTCGTTCGTATCTCTTCCTGGTGTGAAGTACCAGGTGCCTTGGTTAATCCTAATAAAGCATCAGTTGCATGGTTCTCCCTTCACAATCATATGGTTAACTCGGAAACATCGGTGGTACGAATGGGGGCTGATGAGGTGACCAAGGACAGGATGATGACGTACCTCGGAGTTAAGTTTGATCGCAGCCTGTGTTTTCGAGACCACGTCGACCATATGATAACAAAATCCCGCAAAGGATTAGCTGCCTTGAAGGTCATGGCAGCTGCCAATATCGAGCAGAGGCTACTTACTCTTCTGTTCCAGGGATTAGTCCTCGCATCAATCGAGTATGCCCCAGCAATTCTTACAGTTAGTAAGACGCAAATTGACAAGCTGGAGAAAATACAGAATGAAGCTATGCGCATTATCTTGGGGTGTACGAGGAACACACCCTCTGTAGCAATGAGGTATCTTCTTAACTTTCCAACCATGGATGACAGGGTCAAGATCTGGAGGGCACGAGCATACCTGAAGATAAGTGCAGATAAAGAGCACCCACTACACCACGAGCTTAACACAGGGAAGGGTGTAAGGCTAAAAAGAGGAAAATCATGGGTGGGCCGAGCAGAAGATCTCATCAAACAGGTCTGTTGGTTTGAGTAGACCAGTATCCACGCTGGCGAGGAGTGGATACCGGTGCCTACGTCATTCAGGGGGATATTCCCGTGTATTATCACACTCAACAGGAAAAGTATGGAACAGAACTCAGTCGTGGTTAATGTGGAGGTCAATGGTCTCATCTGCGATAACACCGATGAGAAAGATGCAGTCTTCAGATACAGGCGGATCTGAAATACGACACCAAAGGAGTGCATGGGCATTTACAGCACGCTCGGCAGGCAGAATAGTCAAGGAGGACAATGGTGCACACGTCATGACCACGAGTAGCTTGACGATGGAGGTGATGGCAGTGGCCAGGACATTCATCTGGTTAGAGTCACAAGACTACGCCCACGTATGTGTACTGAGTGATTCGATGAGCATAATAAGAAAAGTGGAGGCTGGCTCTGTTGCATGCAATGGTTAGAGTGATCGCATTAATCAAAAACACGAAGGGTCACCTTTGGTCTACGTCCCTGGACATGCAGGAGTGCAGGGAAATGAAAGAGCGGACAGGTTGGCTAGCTGTGCTGTCGTTTAAAACAGTCAACCAATGGATCGGGCGGACATTATCAGTGCCCTTCGAGATGTGGGAAGGGCACAGGACTTCGACAACCAAAAGTCCATGTCAAGGAGCTTCGGATGAAAGAGATGGGAGTTAAGATGGGCACAGCCAGAAATGAGAAACTTAGTGGCCGTGTAAGAAGACTTATCAACCAACACAGAACTGGAGTCGTCAGTCGCTGGACACTGCGAGACTTGCTGAGGAGGGGATCTGAGCACCTATGGACGTGTTCGGAGTGCTATGATGATGACCCGCAAATAACTCAAGGGAAATATCTTCAAATATCATTACATGGCATTGGGTCGAAGGGTGTCAGCTCACAGCCTTATGGATCTATAACAAGAAGAAGAACAATATCCTAACAGCATACTTGCTGTCTATTTAAACAACAACAACAACAACAAAAAAGCGACAAATATTTGTCTTCATAACAATGAAACTGGAAACAGGAGAGAACAAGTTTTGTGTTACAAGCTCTACAAATAGAACAGCCTTCACGCTGTACAAACATGGCGGAGGATTGCACAAAAGGGGGAGGGGTGGGCTATCTCCAAGGCGAGAACAATTCACGCTTGACCGGTTTTGTTCCATCGGCACGAGCCACGAGCCAGGTCTGAAAGAGAAACGGATTAAAGCTTCTTCGTAGGGAGACGGGTCAGAGAATGGCGCGGCGCGAACGGTGCAAGCGCCAGGTCATACAGGCGTTAAACAAACAGGCATTCGTTCTGGTAGCTGGAGATCATAGGCACGGTCGCTGCAGGGAACTGGGCAGCGTGAGAACTAACCAGGGGCGCATAATCCTGGAGTCATTTCTCATCATCATCGAGTGCCGTCTCGTAGCTGGCGATCATAGGCACGGTCGCTGCAGGGAACTGGGCAGCGTGAGAACTAACCAGGGGCGCATAATCCTGGGATCATTTCTCATCATCATCATCGAGTGCCGTCTCGTAGCTGGCGATCATAGGCACGGTCGCTGCAGGAAACTGGGCAACGTGAGAACTAACCAGGGGCGCATAATCCTGGGGTCATTTCTCATCATCATCGAGTGCCGTCTCGTAGCTGGCGATCATAGGCACGGTCGCTGCAGGGAACTGGGCAGCGTAAGAACTAACCAGGGGCGCATAATCCTGGGGTCATTTCTCATCATCATCGAGTACCGTCTCGTAGCTGGCGATCATAGGCACGGTCGCTGCAGGGAACTGGGCAACGTGAGAACTAACCAGGGGCGCATAATCCTGGGGTCATTTCTCATCATCATCTGGTGCCGTCTCGTAGCTGGCGATCATAGGCACGGTCGCTGCAGGGAACTGGGCAACGTGAGAACTAACCAGGGGCACATAATCCTGGGACCATTTCTCATCATCATCGGGTGCCGTCTCCGCATCGAGGGTTGGCTACCATGAAGCGCCATTCTGTTCTGTCTCTTGCTTTGATGGTGCAGATTGTCATGGGCTGACTTGTCCATCTTTTGATATTACTTGTCCATGTTAGTCTTGGTCTGCCTCTGCTTCTTTTTCCTTGTATTTTCCTTTCCAATATTACTTTTAGTAGGCTGTTGTGTCTTTTAACATGCCACAAAAAAATTCATTTCTAGTGATCAGCATCATGTGCCATACCGGTTGGCGAAGGCGATCATGTGCTTCCACAATTTTCTATCCACGTTACATCGTATCAATTATTTTCTTGTTGACTGTTTTCCGTGTCATGACACCAAGCTATCTAGTATCTTCTATCTTTCATTGTATTTCGCCAGTTATAGCCAAGTATTTCAACTTTCTCTTCTCATGATTTATCTAACAAATGTTGCTTGTTTTGGCTTTTTCCATTTTTAGGAGCTCCTTTTTTGTGTGGGCCACTTTGAGAATGTCACCGTTTGTCTTTTCCGCTGTCCAGGGAGCTTTCAACATTTTTCTGAGAAATCCCATCTGTGTCCTCTAATCGTCTTTTCATTTGTTTGTCTACTGTCCATGATTCGCTTCCATAGACTAATAGGCTCTATATAGCACCGACGAACTCTCTTTCTCACTTAGTTTGACACAGATTTTTTGCAAAATATTTTTCATTCTCTGAAATGCTATTTTTTCCTGAGCTATTCTATTTATTTTTATTTCTGTGGTGCATCTTCCGTCTGATGTTATTATTGTGCCCAAGTATTTGACACATTGTACTTGTTTCAAATTTGTCCTGTTTATTTTTATGTTGAATGATGGTGATGATTGTTTATTCGATATGACCATTACTTCTGTTTTTTTACTATTCAAACTGAGACCTTTCTTGTTGCTTTCTTTTACTATTTTGTCTATCATTTCTTGTAGTTCATTCTCTGTCTCTGCTGTTAAGACTGTGTCATCCGCAAATCGGATCAGATTTTTTATGTTGTGACCATTGATACTTCTGGTAATGCTCATTTTAAATAAATGGGCTTTCTAAACTTCATTAAGGGCTTTTGATAGGAGAGGAAGTCAGCATCGTTAAACATGAGATATGAGAGGAAGTCAACATCGTTAAACATGAGATATGAGAGGAAGTCAGCATCGTTAAACATGAGATATGAGAGGAAGTCAGCATCGTTAAACATGAGATAGGAGAGGAAGTCAGCATTGTTAAACATGAGATATGAGAGGAAGTCAACATCGTTAAACATGAGATATGAGAGGAAGTCAACATCGTTAAACATGATATAGGAGAGGAAGTCAGCATCGTTAAACATGAGATAGGAGAGGAAGTCAGCATCGTTAAACATGAGATATGAGAGGAAGTCAGCATCGTTAAACATGAGATATGAGAGGAAGTCAGCATCGTTAAACATGAGATATGAGAGGAAGTCAACATCGTTAAACATGAGATATGAGAGGAAGTCAGCATCGTTAAACATGAGATAGGAGAGGAAGTCAGCATCGTTATACATGAGATAGGAGAGGAAGTCAGCATCGTTAAACATGAGATAGGAGAGGAAGTCAACATCGTTAAACATGAGATAGGAGAGGAAGTCAGCATCGTTAAACATGAGATAGGAGAGGAAGTCAACATCGTTAAACATGAACTGTTCCTGAAACAGAAGTCGAGTCTGAAAATGAAATGGTAAGAATTCAAGCAACTCAGACTAGGTCTAAACAAAACCTATCAGCGGATAGCCAGACACCAGAGTTCTTACGTCTGCCACCACCACGAGGGAAACTAACTATCGTATAGCTGCCACAACCTTCAGAGTGGTTGTGGACCAACCAGCTTCCTCCATGTTTGTAGCTGCTTGCTGTGAGTTGACTGAGCCGTCAAGTTCATCCCCTAATGTCTGGTAATGTCGTTTTCTTTATCCACCTGCCATTTCCTGAAAGACTTGGCGAACGACGAGCGGATACACCGGGATGCACGGTCAGTCACACGTGAGTCACCTAAAGTATCAGTCACAAGCAACTGTGAGCCTAGACCAGATAATGGATTTGTTTTCCGGTGTTGACCGGTTCTAGTTATATTACAATTTCCAATTTTCTCTAGTTATCTCCAGTTTTTTTTTTTTTTTTGCAGTTAGGTTAATATTTCCAGTTTTATTTAGTTATGTTAATATTTCCATTTTCTTTTGCAGTTACGTTAATATTTCCTGTTTTATTTAGTTAAGTTAATATTTCCAGGTTTTTTTTTTGCAGTTATGTTAATACTTCCAGTTTTTTTTTACAGTTATGTTAATATTTCCAGTTTTTTACTGATATGTTAATATTTCCAGTTTTTTTTGCAGTTATGTTAATATTTCCAGTTTTTTTTTTTGCAGTTATGTTTAATATTTCCAGTTCTGTCGGTTTTTTTCCGAGTGATGTAAACATCTACCCCTGAAATGTTCCACAGATAACACTGTTCATTTATGATCATTTGTTTGAAGACTTGATATCTCCTCGTGAAATGTAATTTACAAGCTAGAACGATAGAATAGATTAGAACAGCACATGTCCCATTTAGTCCACTCTACTCCGAGTTTAAAAGAGCAACAAATAGATCAGTGTGATGCTTAGCTTGTACGATAGAGTGGTCGTTTTAATTGCTTGTTCAATGGAGATCTTCAAGATACTTCTATCACAGCAGTTTGTCATTGATACTTTAGTTGTTTTGCTCATGTGTGTGTCTTTCCGTGAAGATAAAATATAGGCACCACATCTAGTCAACATTTGTGTCTTTCCGTGAAGATAAAATACAGGCACCACTTCTAGTCTACATTTGTGTCTTTCCGTGAAGATAAAATACAGGCACCACTTCTAGTCTACATTTGTGTCTTTCCGTGAAGATAAAATACAGGCACCACTTCTAGTCTACATTTGTGTCTTTCCGTGAAGATAAAATACAGGCACCACTTCTAGTCTACATTTGTGTCCTTCCGTGAAGATAAAATACAGGCACCACTTCTAGTCTACGTTTGTGCCTTTCCGTGAAGATAAAATACAGGCACCACTTCTATAGCTCGTTTCAAATCACTTGCCCAACTTCAAAACGCTATTGCTCAGTAACCGTTTGTTAAAAACTGTTGAAATTTTCCAAATGTTATTAGAATGCAAAAGACCCTTTAAATGTATATTTAACAAATATCTTGCAGCTGCAGTTTTCTTAAAGCGGCGAATTTCTTTGATGTTTGTCAAAATTGTAAATTGTGAACCCCTAAATAATAGAAATTACCGTAGTTGCTGGTCTATGATTAATTTTCACTAGGTAAATGCGTGGCCGTAATGGGGAAATAACTGAATAAGGAAAAACACCAGGAGAATTATTGTCTGCTCAGTTCGAGGACGGACGATAATATCAAGGTATACCTGTATGTCCAATTTTCATAGTTGTGTGGTCCTGAAAAGGACCGTTTGTTGAACTAATTTAAGGTAATATAGGGGCCAACATTGTGGGGGCTATATACTTTCATTCTGAATCAGACGAGTCTAAAAGATTAATAACTGTTTGGGGTTGAACATTCCACAAACCATCATTTTTCCAATATTCCTCTTCCTGTTTTAAGACGTGGTCTTCACATTTAGCCCAATAATCTTTGTCTATATTTAATAAAGCGAGATTAGCAAGAGTCTTTACATCGCATATTTTGAATGTTGTATTTTCATCTGCCACTTGTCCTTTTAATTTTGCCCAGATTAGTTCTATTGGATTTAAATGAGCATGGTAAGGTGGCAGCCTCAAACTTATATGACTGTGCTCTTGGATAATCTTATCTATTTGAAAAATCTTTGTCCTTTGTTTTTGCTTTACTAGAGATAGTAATTCAGGTTTTAAGTACATGTTATTAAATTGTATGTGCTCCTTTGTGAGCCATATCTTAATAGCATCTTTTGTACTGGATGACGTCGGGACTTTATCTTCAAGTGCAACAATGTTGTGGTACGCTGCATTGTCCATTATTAGGCAAGATGGTCGATCTAGTGATGGGAGAACATAATTTTCAATCCAATGTCTAAATATGTGACCATTCATCTCAGAGTGATAATCCCGATTGTCTATGGATTTTGAAAGAAAAATGAGCTCTGCATTCTGTATTAGTCCATGTTGTCGACTACCTGCATGAGCAATTATCAAGCGCTGTCCTTTGCTGCTAGGAAATTAATCTCTTAATCTTTCCATCTGATGACTGCCATTCCCTTTGGTTAGTGTGGTGAGCATTGATCCATGTTTCATCCAAGTACACAATATCATAACCTTGCTTGCGCACCTCTTTTACTAAACGTAAGTACTTGCTTCTCATGACTACTATATGTGGCTTCTCACAGATGATGTTTTGTCCATTGGAATACTTTCTGAATGTAAAACCTGCAGCTCTCACATTCCTCCATAATGTAGACTTTGATATTTCAATACTGTTGTTCTTTTTCAGCGAAATTTTTAATTTCCTTATTGTAACAGTTTCATTCATACCCAACATTTTGCGAATTTCACTTCTAATAAGTTCACTGTCGAAATTATCCAACATTTTTGCTCTTCCTTGTGATTTTGTATATTTTGAACATTGACGGTCACATTGAATCCAGCGATTAAATGACCGTTTAGATAAATCCAAAATGTGTCTTGTCCTATTCTCAGGGTTTTCTAAAGAATGAAATAATCTTTCTCGTTTAGCCTCTTTGCAAAAATAGTCATACATTTTTATTGCGATGTTTTGTAAACTGCAGAATTTCATTTTAAGACTCATGATATATGTTATCGTTCCACGTCTACACCTATGAATGAACGGAAATGGAACACACAATTTCTCAAGTGTCTAATTGTGTCAAAAAAACCACGGCGAAAGCGTGCAAACACGTCAATTTTACCGTGTATGAATTTTTACTCGCTATTTTTAACTTAAAATACTGTAAACATTAAGTTTTGACTACATCAATGGGTCGTTATAAATTTATATAAATCAAATAAGCAACAATAATAACCAAATGTTTTTTTTAATGGAATTAATTCCCTGTTGGGTTCTAATCATTATAACTTTACATGCAAATTTTGAACAACTTACAACAAGCGGTTAAAAGCTATCGATTTTAAAAGTTGGGCACGAGTTATGAAAGAAGCTATAGTCTACATTTGTGTCTTTCCGTGAAGATAAAATACAGGCACCACTTCTAGTCTACATTTGTGTCTCTCCGTGAAGATAAAATATAAGCTCATAACTTTACAAGGTTAGATCGAAAATTTAACTTTTTAAAAATATAAAAACAAAATCACTGGAGTCTGTAGAAATGTGGTTTTACAGAAGAATGTTGAGAATACCATGGACAGCTAAGAAGAGTAATGAAAATGTTCTGAAAGAGGCCAAAGCAAAAAGAGAGCTAATTTCCAATATTAGAAAGAATCAAACAGCTGAAATATATAAGTGACAACTGGGAAAATAGAGGGACGAAGAGATAGAGGGAAAGAAGCAAAGAGAAAAGATACCAGACAGCTTAAGAGAATGGCTTGGCAGAAGGTCAAAACAGAAATGTTAAATAACTGTCGAGATCGAAAGTTGTAGAACGCCAGCAGGCATGGTACTTGATGATGATATTAATATAAAAACAAACAGAAGCCGTGTTTTTAAGTTTAGATATTTGTATTTGTCATTGAAGGAACTAACCTGTGGTAGCGATAATTGGCCTAGATACGATGTGTTAAATCCCAGTGACTGGAAGTCGGTCAAGCGAAATAAGCGAACACAGCAACAAGAGTTTCTCTGACAGTGGCTAGACCGTTGTCTTAATACTCACGGACTCAGTGAAGACTGGCCTGTCCCGTAGCACGAGCTGAGATGGTGGCGAGTGCCTGGTTTGCCCACGAGAAAGGTAACGCTACACTTGTCTGTGCTTTCACGTGACAGGTCTGGTTGACGCCTAGACTCTAGCACGTGTTACTGGCGTGACGAAATCACGTCTGTCGAGGACTGCTGACAGACACAAGAATTTTATTTGTCGTTTAACTTATCACGTTGACGTGACTGTCAGAATTAAGAGTGCACTTGTCACGATGACGTGACTACCAGAATTACGAGAGCAGATGTCACGGAAATTATTTTAATTACAAACATCACCACGGTTGAAAGCAGTCGTCATCATCATGTGCCGTACCAGTTGGTGTAGGTGATCATCTCCTTCCACAATCTTCTACCCGCAGTGCAGCGTATCAATTATGTTGTTGACTGCTTGCCATGACACCAAACTATCAAGTATGTTATCTCTTCGTCGTCCTCTATCTCTCTTTCCCTGTATTTTGCCAGTTGCAACCAAATATTCCAGCTCTCCTTTTCTCATGATGTGCCCGAAAAATTGTTTCTTTCTGATGTTTTTTAGGGCTCCATTGTTGTGTTGGCCTCTGAGAACTTCCTCATTGGTCTTTTTAGCTGTCCAAAAAACTCTCAACATTCCTCTGAGAAATCCCATCTCTGTGGCCTCTAATTGTCTTTTCTGAAAGCAGTCAGCAACCCATAGCTGACAATTTCCGTCAGCACCAGTGAACCAAAATGTGTGGAGATCCAGCCCTCTGTAGCGGTCCTGGTCAAAACATACCTGGTTATAGACTGGCCAGTTGACTCCAGGAAGCCAAATGCTTGTTATCGCGAATTCACAACAGAATTCAATAGTTTGCTGAAATGATATGTTGTGAATCATGATTACTGCACTCCGGGTCAACCCACAGGTGCTCCGAATTTTCCTTCGAATTATCGCGAAACCCCGAGCAGAATCCTCATCCACAAACTCCATGGCACCGCCTGGAATCCATCGATGAGGGTAGGTTGTCACTGACATTTATGCCCGGACAGCTGCCATTTCCTGGCCTACTTTTGTCGATTTCCAACTGCCAAGTCTTATTTAACGTGTGCTAGTGTACACAGGACCTCCTTTTCCCCATTATTCGAGATGGTTAGACATGGGATCTCATTAGCGAGAGGGTTAGACATGGGATCTCATTATTGAGATGGTTAGATATGGGATCTCATTACCGAGAGGGTTAGACATGAGATCTCATTAACGAGATGGTTAGACATGGGATCTCATTACCGAGATGGTTAGACATGGGATCTCATTATTGAGATGGTTAGACATGGGACTCATTATTGAGATGGTTAGACATGGGATCTCATTACCGAGAGGGTTAGACATGGGATCTCATTATTGAGATGGTTAGACATGGGATCTCATTACCGAGATGGTTAGACATGGGATCTCATTACCGAGATGGTTAGACATGGGATCTCATTATTGAGATGGTTAGATATGGGATCTCATTACCGAGAGGGTTAGACATGGGATCTCATTATTGAGATGGTTAGACATGGGATCTCATTACCGAGATGGTTAGACATGGGGCTCATTATTGATATGGTTAGACATGGGATCTCATTACCGAGATGGTTAGACATGGGATCTCATTACCGAGAGGGTTAGACATGGGATCCCATTACCGAGAGGGTTAGACATGGAATCTCATTACCGAGAGGGTTAGACATGGGATCCCATTACCGAGAGGGTTAGACATGGGATCCCATTACCGAGAGGGTTAGACATGGAATCTCATTACCGAGAGGGTTAGACATGGGATCCCATTACCGAAGAGACCAAGTGAGGGTAACGACATGAAGAAACGACGGAATCAATTTGAACCCAAAAAATCCCACAATGCTTGCGGCGGGATATGAACCCGGGTCTTTCCTGTCCAAAGACCGATGACCACCTAGCCCACACCCTGCCCTCTTTTTGGTCACATAATGGTTGTTAATGCTAGATGGTGGACGAGAGCCACTTCAGCCACATTTTGTTGCCGTGACGCAATAGATGAGCTTCTTGATTTTCCAGGTTCGACTGGAGATGTTTGAGCTTGTCAATACCGGCGGATAGTGAGATGTCTCTTCTATATGAGGAGATCATACCGACGGATAGTGAGATGTCTCTTCTATATGAGGAGATCATACTGGCGGATAGTGAGATGTCTCTTCTATATGAGGAGATCATACTGGCGGATAGTGAGATGTCTCTTTTATATGAGCAGATCATACTGGCGGATAGTGAGATGTCTCTTCTATATGAGGAGATCATACCGACGGATAGTGAGATGTCTCTTCTATATGAGGAGATCATACTGGCGGATAGTGAGATGTCTCTTTTATATGAGCAGATCATACTGGCGGATAGTGAGATGTCTCTTCTATATGAGGAGATCATACTGGCGGATAGTGAGATGTCTCTTCTATATGAGGAGGTCATACCGGCGGATAGTGAGATGTCTCTTCTATATGAGGAGGTCATACTGGCGGATAGTGAGATGTCTCTTCTATATGAGGAGGTCATACTGGCGGATAGTGAGATGTCTCTTCTATATGAGGAGGTCATACTGGCGGATAGTGAGATGTCTCTTCTATGTCAGCGGGCACAAACAGTGCGGACGCTTCGATGATCGCCACCGCGTCATTAGTTTGTTTGGGGGAGTCAGCTGTCTCTGGGGATGTGCACAGTGATAGGCCGCTGAC
Source organism: Megaustenia siamemsis (assembly GCA_032433765.1). NCBI lineage: Eukaryota > Metazoa > Mollusca > Gastropoda > Stylommatophora > Ariophantidae > Megaustenia > Megaustenia siamemsis. The sequence continues at coordinate 5,996,776 of JAVIAB010000117.1, read as the reverse complement.
GTGGCAGGTTAGTTAACAACAACGTGCGACACACGACCTTGACTGCACGCTATTTCAGCACGTGGATCGTTAACTTTGGTAGATATGTTGTTCACAAGGTCAGGGCCACACGTTGTTCAAATCTAGACACGCCTACTTGACTTGACACCAGATAACCAGAGTTGAAGGAAGGCAGCAACGTCATTGAAGGGTGGGGAGTTCATGGAAAACAACAACGTCACGGAGAGGTTGGAGTTCATGGAAGGCAACAACGTCACGGAGAAGTGGGAGTTCATGGAAGGCAACAACATCACGGAGAGGTGGGAGTTCATGGAAGGCAACAACATCACGGAGAGGTGAGAGTTCATGGAAGGCAACAAAATCTGGGAGAGGTGAGAGTTTATGGAAGGCAACAAAATCTGGGAGAGGTGAGAGTTTATGGAAGGCAACAACATCACGGAGAGGTGAGAGTTTATGGAAGGCAACAACATCACGGAGAGGTGAGAGTTTATGGAAGGCAACAACATCGGGTAGAGGTGAGAGTTCATGGAAGGCAACAACATCACGGAGAGGTGAGAGTTCATGGAAGGCAACAACATCACGGAGAGGTGAGAGCTTATGGAAGGCAACAACATCGGGTAGAGGTGAGAGCTTATGGAAGGCAACAACATCACGGAGAGGTGAGAGTTTATGGAAGGCAACAACATCACGGAGAGGTGAGAGTTCATGGAAGGCAACAACATCACGGAGAGGTGAGAGTTTATGGAAGGCAACAACATCACGGAGAGGTGGGAGTTCATGGAAGGCAACAACATCTGGGAGAGGTGAGAGTTTATGGAAGGCAACAACATCACGGAGAGGTGGGAGTTCATGGAAGGCAACAACATCTGGGAGAGGTGAGAGTTTATGGAAGGCAACAATATCACGGAGAGGTGAGAGTTTATGGAAGGCAACAACATCACGGAGAGGTGAGAGTTTATGGAAGGCAACAACATCACGGACAGGTGAGAGTTTATGGAAGGCAACAACATCACGGAGAGGTGAGTGTTCATGGAAGGCAACAACATCACGGACAGGTGAGAGTTTATGGAAGGCAACAACATCACGGAGAGGTGAGATTTTATAGAAGGCAACAACATCTGGGAGCGGTGGAAGTTCTAAGAAGGCAACAACGTCTGGGTGAGGTGACAGTTCATGGAAGGCAACATCTGGGAGAGGTGGGAGTTCTTAGAAGGCAACAACATCACAGAGATGTGATAGAGCTGTGTATTTTAATGTCGGGATCAGATTGATGGTGGACACTCGACAAGATCTCCTCGACGCTGAAAGGCAAATGAGGAAGGAAAGAAGACTGGACAAGAAAAAGTCAAGACCGCCATTATTTCATAAAATCCGCCCCCTGACGTCATCATTTCACCCTCCCCCTGGTCATTGTTTCACACAACCTGCCCCTGACGTCATTGTTTCATTATCTCCCTGACGTCATCATTTCACCCTCCCCGTGACGCCATTATTTCATCCCCATCATGCCATTATTTAACAATTTACCCCCCCCCCCCCTCCTCCACAATTTTCAACAAAAATCAGCGAATAATCAAAGTACATGCAAGGTGAGACGCTAAGATAGAGACAATAGCTAGGACATGAGCTAAGATAGTGGCAATAGCTAGGACATGAGCTAAGATAGAGACAATAGCTAGACATGACTAAGATAGAGAATAGCTAGGACATAGAGAGCTAGGACATGATAAGAGAGCAATGAGCTAGAGACAATAGCTAGTTAAGATAGAGACAATAGCTAGAGACAATAGCATGAGCTAAGATAGTAAGATACAATAGCTAGGACATGAGCTAAGATAGAGACAATAGCTAGGACATGAGCATAGAGACAATAGCTAGGACATGAGCTAAGATACAATAGCTAGGACATGAGCTAAGATAGAGACAATAGCTAGAACATGAGCTAAGATAGAGACAATGAGCTAAGATAGTTACAATAGCTAGGACATGAGCTAAGATAGTGACAATAGCTAGGACATGAGCTAAGATAGTGACAATAGCTAGGACATGAGCTAAGATAGTGGCAATAGCTAGGACATGAGCTAAGATATTTACAATAGCTAGGACATAAGCTAAGATAGTGACAATAGCTAGGACATGAGCTAAGGTAGAGACAATAGCTAGGACATGAGCTAAGATAGAGACAATAGCTAGGACATGAGCTAAGATAGTGACAATAGCTAGGACATGAGCTAAGATAGGACAATAGCTAGCATGAGCTAAGATAGTGACAATAGCTAGGACATGAGCTAGGACATAGAGACATAAGATAGAGACAATAGCTAGGACATGAGCAAAGATAGTTACAATAGCTAGGACATGAGCTAAGATAGTTACAATAGCTAGGCCATGAGCTAAGATAGTTACAATAGCTAGGACATGAGCTAAGATAGAGACAATAGCTAGGACATGAGCTAAGATAGAGACAATAGCTAGGACATGAGCTAAGATATAGACAATAGCTAGGACATGAGCTAAGATAGAGACAATAGCTAGGACATGAGCTAAGATAGAGACAATAGCTAGGACATGAGCAAAGATAGAGACAATAGCTAGGACATGAGCTAAGATAGTGACAATAGCTGGGACATGAGCTAAGATAGTGGCAATAGCTAGAACATGAGCTAAGATAGAGACAATAGCTAGGACATGAGCTAAGATAGTTACAATAGCTAGGACATGAGCTAAGATAGAGACAATAGCTAGGACATGAGCTAAGATAGTGGCAATAGATAAGACATGAGCAAAGACAGAGACAATAGCTAGGACATGAGCTAAGATAGTGACAATAGCTAGGACATGAGCTAAGGTAGAGACAATAGCTAGGACATGAGCTAAGATATAGACAATAGCTAGGACATGAGCTAAGATATTTACAATATCTGGGACATGAGCTAATATATTTACAATAGCTAGGACATAAGCAAAGATAGTGACAATAGCTAGGACATAGCTAAGATAGAGACAATAGCTAGGACATGAGCTAAGATAGTGACAATAGCTAGGACATGAGCTAGGATAGTGGCAATAGCTAGGACATGAGCTAAGATAGAGACAATAGCTAGGACATGAGCTAAGATAGAGACAATAGCTAGGACATGAGCTAAGATAGTGACAATAGCTAGGACATGAGTTAAGATAGAGACAATAGCTAGGACATGAGCTAAGATAGTGACAATAGCTAGGACATGAGCTAAGATAGTGACAATAGCTAGGACATGAGCTAAGATAGAGACAATAGCTAGGACATGAGCTAAGATAGTGACAATAGCTAGGACATGAGCTAAGATCAAGAAACAATCACCAGAATTGGTATGCATTTGGTTCCGGGGAGAAATGTGAAAGGGGAGCAGACCAAAGACACCCTGCCTGAGCATGGAACACGAAGTGTATGAATTCTGCGAGTACAATACGTCACAAGATATCTCAGTTACTGTCAACGTTGTGGTATGTGATAATACGCTTGCCTTCGCATGAATCCATAGAAGACCTGCCAACCAACACAACACCGGTGTCGTTAGTCGCTACACGTTGATGGTAGATGGTTCAGTGGAAGCGATCTGAGCACTCATGGACTTGTCCGAGATGCCACGATGACCTGTCGGCTAAACTAAAGAAAATAATCAATGAGTGTTATTGAGGAGGGAAACTTCCGAGGCGGTAGATCAGCCTATCATTACAAGGGAAGAGGTATGTTTATAGCCCTGGGGAAAAATCACAAATAACCAAGAGTTTGGTTTCTCGTGGCAAGGCGCTTTGCCGTGGAGTACGGGTTCGATCCTTCTACAGAACATCTATTTTTTTTTTCTTTGCTGTTGTTGATTGTGTTTAAACAAGAAAAAGAGTTCTTAAATGTTACGTAGAGCCAGTCTTAACATACGGATGCGAGTCATGGACAATAGGACAATAGACAAGAAAATCACTGGAGTCTGCAGAAATGTGGTTTTACAGAAGAATGTTGAGAATACCATGGACAGCTAAGAAGAGCAATGAAGATGTTCTGAGAGAGGTCAAAGCAAAAGGAGAGTTAATTTCCAATATTAGGAAGAAACAATCATCATTTTTTTGGCCATGTAATGAGAAGAGAACTACTGGAATATATTGTAACAACTGGGAAAATTGAGGGACGAAGCGATAGAGGAAGCAAAGAGAAAAAATAACAGACAGCTTAAGAGAATGGCTTGGCAGAAGGTCAACAACAGAAATGATAAATAGCTGCCGAGATCGAAAGTTGTGGAGAGACATGATCACCTACGCCACTAGGCCCGGTACTTGATGATGATAGTGTTTATTTTCCGAGTGCTGTAAACATAGCTCTTCCGCCGACTAGTCTGTGATAGAATAAGACACAAACAATTATCGTGGTCGCTCTTTATTTCCTTTCTATGGTGCGGTTCTCTCTGCAACTGGAGAATAAAGACCACATGCACAGTGCAGTCGCCATGAGGTGTTCAAACCAAAGTTTGTATTTCATGCCCAATAAGAAATGAATGCCTTTATTATGGTTCTAACGGTCGATCACATGAAGAACAACTGGTCTCCGAGACAAGGGGAAGAAGAACACGCACTGATTACAGTATATAGGTTGAAGGTCATAGCACATGACACGCCTACATGTTGTGCTGGTGTGTGTGTGTGCTTCGTGACACGTGATCTCATTAACACCACATTACGTAACGTTCTTGAATCTGCCACCTTATGGTACATGACGTCATCGCATGTACACAGTAGTCGGTCAGCCTATCTCTAGCTCAACAAGGAAAAGCAAGCCCTATATCGCTTCTGTTATCACCACGGTCTGTAAGATTTAGGACAGTCACGTTCCATTTTGGGAGCCGCGATAGCTCATTGGTTAGTGAACTGGACTACACAGAACAAGGGGTAGGGTTCGATCCCAACCCACGGCTTCCGGGTTCACCCAGCCTTAAAATGGGTACCGGATTTTTTTATGGGAAAGTAAAGCAGCGCGGGCGTGATACCGACCACATTACCCCACAAATCATGTGCTGAAGGTCTGTAAAAATTATGGTCACTATCATAATATTTCCCTATACGCCACTTGGCGTGACAGGCGTACTTTACTTTACTTTTACTTTTACGCTCCATTTTCTAAACTTGAACATGATACCGTCTTTATTTTCAAATAAATTGAACATCCCACGATGTGGGGCCGCGAATAGAGCTGTAGTGAACATATCAAACACGATGTGGGGCTGCTAGTAGAGCTGTAGTGAACATATCAAACACGATGTGGGGCCGCTACTAGAGCTGTAGTGAACATATCAAACACGATGTGGGGCCGCTACTAGAGCTGTAGTGAACATATCAAACACGATGTGGGGCTGCGAGTAGAGCTGTAGTGAACATATCAAACACGATGTGGGGCCGCCAGTAGAGCTGTAGTGAACATATCAAACACGATGTGGGGCTGCGAGTAGAGCTGTAGTGAACATATCAAACACAATGTGGGGCCGCCAGTAGAGCTGTAGTGAACATATCAAACACGATGTGGGGCCGCCAGTAGAGCTGTAGTGAACATATCAAACACGATGCGGGGCCGCTAGTAGAGCTGTAGTGAACATATCAAACACGATGTGGGGCTGCGAGTAGAGCTGTAGTGAACATATCAAACACGATGTGGGGCCGCTACTAGAGCTGTAGTGAACATATCAAACACGATGTGGGGCCGCTACTAGAGCTGTAGTGAACATATCAAACACGATGTGGGGCTGCGAGTAGAACTGTAGTGAACATATCAAACACGATGTGGGGCCGCGAGTAGAGCTGTAGTGAACATATCAAACACGATGTGTGGCCGCGAGTAGAGCTGTAGTGAACATATCAAACACGATGCGGGGCCGCTACTAGAGCTGTAGTGAACATATCAAACACGATGTGTGGCCGCGAGTAGAGCTGTAGTGAACATATCAAACACGATGTGTGGCCGCGAGTAGAGCTGTAGTGAACATATCAAACACGATGTGGGGCCGCTACTAGAGCTGTAGTGAACATATCAAACACGATGTGGGGCCGCGAGTAGAGCTGTAGTGAACATATCAAACACGATGTGGGGGCCGCTACTAGAGCTGTAGTGAACATATCAAACACGATGCGGGGCCGCTACTAGAGCTGTAGTGAACATATCAAACACGATGCGGGACCGCTACTAGAGCTGTAGAGAACATATCAAACACGATGTGGGGCCGCTACTAGAGCTGTAGTGAACATATCAAACACGATGTGGGGCCGCTACTAGAGCTGTAGTGAACATATCAAACACGATGTGGGGCCGCTACTAGAGCTGTAGTGAACATATCAAACACGATGCGGGGCCGCTAGTAGAGCTGTAGCGAACATATCAAACACGATGCGGGGCCGCTAGTAGAGCTGTAGCGAACATATCAAACACGATGCGGGGCCGCTAGTAGAGCTGTAGCGAACATAAATGATAAACATAACATTGTATGTTACAACTTAGTGAGACGAGACAAACAACGATGTCTTTCTTCATCCATACTTTTTCATCGACATCCTCCCAATCTCTCTTCAGTCTAGATCAATGCTTTTAAGGGCTTCTATGACTTCTTCTCTCCATGTATTCCCCGCTTTCTCTTTCCCGGTGTGTTCCACAACAACACATGTCTTGCTACGGCACCACGTTTTTGTAGTATGTGTTCAATCCATCTCCATGTTCTCTTCATGATTTGTTGTTCGATTGGCCCTAGTTTTGTTATTTCCCACATGTCTTCATCTTGTCCTACAATCTTTTCTTCGTTCAGATTTTTGCTCAAACTGTTGTTTAGAAATGTTTGTTAACTTGTATTATTTAACATCCATGAGCCATTTTAGAGGCCGTTTGTACATCTCTAATAAAATAATCTAATCTTGGCGAAAGCAGGAAAAACATCCTCAACGGAAAAAGAATGTAACAGGCTCAATCAATGCAGGACAGGAATAATCAATAGATGAACACTTGGATGGTTGCTGGAACGAGCGGCAGAGCGGGTATGGGAATATCCTGACTGAGATGACACCATCCTGAACTAAGGAAATCTTATTAAGTTTGGATGAAAGCTGTTCTTGCTTTATTAATCCTCCGCCTAATGTCTCTCCCTGTATTTCATTCTTTGTCGATAATACTGCCCAAATGCGATCCACTTCCTCAACTTGTACACCTTCAGTTTCTACTGAGCTGTGACATGGTTTCTTGCATTAACTTCCTTTTATCAATATTAATCTGTAGTTTTCTGTAGCTCTTTTTTGGAATCCCCAGGGGAAAAGACAAAGAGGAAGACCAAAGAATTAATGGAGAAGACAGAAGCAGAGATGAAGATGATGGGGAAGACATGGAATGATCTTAAAAGAATGGCAAGAAACAGAACGGATTGGAAAGTGTTTGTTGAAGACCTATGCTTCACAGGGAGCTGAAAGTGTTTGTTGAAGACCTATACTCCACAGGGAGCTGAAAGTGTTTGTTGAAGATATATGCTGCACAGGAAGCTGAAAGTGTTTGTTGAAGACCTATGCTCCACAGGGAGCTGAAAGTGTTTGTTGAAGACCTATGCTCCACAGGAAGCTGAAAGTGTTTGTTGAAGACCTATGCTGCACAGGGAGCTGAAAGTGTTTGTTGAAGACCTATGCTCCACAGGGAGCTGAAAGTGTTTGTTGAAGACCTATGCTCCACAGGGAACTGAAAGGTAGAAGAATAAGAAGAATCTGTAGTTGTGGAAGTGCATACTTTCAGTTCCTGTAGCTTCTTTGGCTGTGGTTATGTGCAACATCAATAGCGATATCAAAGTTCTCCAGTTGCAGGGTATCACCAGATCTCCACTCGTTTTGCTCTTTGGTGGTCTTCATAATCCAATCTATGGCCAAGAGAAATAACACAGGAGACAATTAACATCACAGATGTACTTCTTTCATGGCTTTTGTTGAAATTAGGCTTGCAATTAGCTAGAAGACAATAGACACTAGATTAATAAACAAGAAATTAGGCTTGCAATTCTTCTTCTTCTACCTTTTTAGCTCCCAGTGGAGCATAGGTCTTCAACAAACACTTTCAGCTCCCTGTGAAGCATAGGTCTTCAACAAACACTTTCCAAGTCATTCTATTTTTTGCCATTCTTTTAAGATCATTCCATGTCTTCCCCATCATCTTCATTTCTGCTTCTATCTGTCTTCTCCAAGAATTTCTTGGTCTTCCTCTTTGTCTTTTCCCCTGGGGATTCCAAAAAAGGGCCTGTTGTGTAATACTCTCAATTGGCTTCCGTAGTGTGTGTCCTATCCAGCGCCATCGTCTTCGCTGTATCTCTTTATCCACTGGTGTTTGACTGGTACATTTCCATAATTCTATGTTAGTGATTTTGTCCTGCCATTTCCATCTTTTTATTCTGCGTAAGCATCCATTAATGAAATTCTGTATCTCGTGATTGTCAAATTTGTTGTTCTCCATGTTTCACATCCACATAATAGGACCGCCTTAACATTTGAGTTGAAAATTTTTATTTTTGTATTTAACCTAATTTCTTTGGATTTCCATATGTTTCCCAGTGCAATGAAAGCTCCTCTTGCTTTTGATATCCTTATTTTTGTATCATTTTCTGCTCCTCCCTCTTTATCTATATTACTACCCAGATATATGTAAGATTGTACGTCTAGTAGAGGTATTTCTTCTAGTTTTATTTGGTTATTGCCAACTGTATTAATTCTCATAATGTTGGTCTTGTCTCTATTAATCTTCAGTCCTAGCTGTTGTGATCTCTCATCAAGTATGCTCATTTTATCCTGCACCTGTTGATGGCTGTGTGATAGGAGAGCTATGTCATCAGCAAAGTCTAAATCATCAAGTTGTTTGGTCAGTGACCACTGGATTCCATTTCTGTTGTTTTGAGTTATTTTCATATTTCAATCTATGGCCAGTAGAATGAGAAATGGAGACAGAAGGCATCCCTGCCTTACTCCTGTTCTTATTTCAAATGCTTCTGTAAGCTGTCCTTCATGCACCACACTATATTTCATTCCTTCATAGATTGTTTTCATCAGGTTAATAAACTTTGTGGGGATTCCGTAATGACTCAGCAACTTCCAAAGCATTCTTCTGTCTAAACTATAAATAACCTTTCATAATCTATGAATCCAATATAAAGTGGGGATTTTAGTTCTAAACTTTGTTCAACTATTATACGTAGAGTAGTTATTTGATCAGCACATGATCTGTTCTTCCTAAAACCTGCTTGTTCATCTCTCAAGTGTTTTTCTATAGCCTCCTTTAGTCTCTCCAGAATGATTCTGCTTAATATTTTTCCTGGCACTGATAGTAGCATAATTCCCCTATAATTTGTGCACTCCTGTAAACTTCCTTTCTTTAGTAGTTTGATCATATAACTTTCTTTCCAGTCTTTAGGTATTTCTTCCCTCTCCCAAATTTTATCTAATAGATTATGTAGCATCTTGGTAGAGGTGTTAATATCAGGCTTGCAATTAGCTAGAAGAAAATAGACACTAGATTAATAAACAAGAAAGCAGACGTGAAATTAGATAAAAAGAGAGCAGACTTGAAATTAGATAAAGAGAAAGTAGACTTGGAATTAGATTAAAAGAGAGCAGACTTGGAATTAGATTAAAAGAGAGCAGACTTGGAATTAGATTAAAAGAAAGCAGATGTGAAATTAGATAAAAAGAGAGCAGACTTGAAATTAGATAAAAAGAAAGTAGACTTGGAATTAGATTAAAAGAGAGCAGACTTGAAATTAGATAAAGAGAAAGCAGACTTGGAATTAGATAAAATGAAAGCAGACTTGGAATTAGATAAAAAGAAGGCAGACTTGGAATTATTAACTAAAGTGAGTTTGAGATGATATCAGCAGCAATGAAATCTGAGACTAATCACCGAACAAATAAACACAAATCTACAAATTTAAAAAAAGACACAAAGTGAGTTTCATGTTCGAATATTTGTCTATATTTACTGGCTTGGGGCAAACACTTGCCCGCTGCATCAAATGTTAATGCAGCACTAACTGTACACACTGACAAACAGGTTCACACAGTAACAAGTGATGATCATTGTAGACTTGATCAACAGTTGTCCTATATGTGCAAAAAGTGAGTCCATACAATCAATCAACAATCATTCAATCACCAGTGACAATCAAAGTTTATCCAAAGTTTAAATGACTTTGTTTTGCTGGGATACTCCCCACTTTACATCCATTTCACAACTTTAATAAAAGAAAAACTAATGAATTCCTTTTAATTGAAGGCATACTCTCGCTGAAAATCTTTAAATGTTTATTTAACTGGCCAGATTTCTTAGAAATGGTAAAACCAGTCTTTAGATTATCTTAAGATGTGGTTAGATAAAAGTACTTAAAATAGGAATTTATTCAGGTCAATAGTCAAATGTAACTATAGAGGAATTTGCAAGCAGCAGTAAGAAATATCATTACTGACTGACACAGGTACCTGTCTATTTATCCATTGTCTGACACAGATACCTGTCAATTTATCCATTGCCTGACACAGGTACCTGTCTACTTATCCATTGTCTGACACAGGTACCTGTCTACTTATCCATTGTCTGACACAGGTATCTGTCTACTTATCCATTGTCTGACACAGGTGCCTGTCTATTTATCCATTGTCTGACACAGGTGCCTGTCTATTTATCCATTGTCTGACACAGGTGCCTGTCTATTTATGCATTGTCTGACACAGGTACCTGTCTATTTATCCATTGTCTGACATAGGTACCTATTTATTCATTGTCTGACACAGGTACCTATTTATTCATTGTCTGACACAGGTACCTGTCTATTTATCAATTGTCTGACACAGGTACCTGTCTATTTATCCATTGTCTGACACAGGTACCTATTTATTCATTGTCTGACACAGGTACCTGTCTATTTATCCATTGTCTGACACAGGTACCTGTCTATTTATCCATTGTCTGACACAGGTGCCTGTCTATTTATCCATTATCTGACACAGGTACCTGTCTATTTATCCATTATCTGACACAGGTACCTGTCTATTTATCCATTATCTGACACAGGTACCTGTCTATTTATCCATTGTCTGACATAGGCACCTGTCTCTTTGTCCACAATCTGACACAAGTTCCAATGTTCTTTCTATCACCTGACAGCGATACCTCTAAAAAATGTTTCACACACAGTTATGTAAAGGTAAAGTTACTTTACTTTATAGTTATGTTTTTCCATAAGCACTGTTATGCCTCAGATTCCTACATAAAACACGTTTTGACTTGGACAAGAAAGGTCAGCTATTTGTAACTTATTGCTTTGGTGATTGTCACTAAAACCTGAAGATGGACAAGCTTGATTAAGTTTACACAGATTGCTGTACAACCACAGCTCTAGTGTTCTATCTTTCTTGTGTCTGAGTGCCTCATACAATGTTCAAACTTATCTGTTGCCAGACAGACTTTCATATTTTCAAATCACTTGTACTGATGGCCATCGTTTCAAATATCTCATCTCTTTAGTTTCTCATCCCTTTTCTTCAAGTCACTCATTTCAAATATCGTCATCCCTTTAGTTTCTCATTCCTTTTCTTCAAGTCACTCATTTCAAATATAAAGAAATGGGTCCCTACAAGTTGGCTCAAACAAAACTTTGTGAAACTCAAAATATTGCTCATTGGCCCATGGTTTAGTTGCTAGTAACGACATCTGCTATTGCATATATCAATTTTAATTATTTTTTCAGACATTCAAATTTTGAGAACCAATTATTGTAAAATGTGAGGAGGGCAGGCGGGAGAAATTACTGATGAAGACCTCCAACATCAGTTCACTAAAATGACCAGTAGATACAAAAAATGCTAATGTAGGTTTCTGAACAATCTTCACTCGGTTTTGTAAAAAAAAACAAGGGTTGAGGAAAAGATGTGTGTTTATGTGCGTGTGTGTAGAATAATTTGAGAGAGAGAGAGAGAGAGAGAGAGAAAGAGCTGTGGCACAAATAAATAAACCACAAAACTTTGATTTTCCTGGTCCCACAACCACATCATTGACAGCAGCATGTAGAACCACAACCACAACATTGACAGCAGCGTGTAGAACCACAACCACAACATTGACAGCAGCATCTAACACAACAACCACATCATTGACAGCAGCATGTAGAACCACAACCACATCATTGACAGCAACATGTAGCACAACAACCACATCATTGACAGCAGCATGTAGCACAACAACCACATCATTGACAGCAGCATGTAGCACAACAACCACATCATTGACAGCAGCATGTAGAACCACAACCACATCATTGACAGCAGCATGTAGCATAACAACCACATCATTGACAGCAACATGTAGAACCACAACCACATCATTGACAGCAGCATCTAACACAACAACCACATCATGGACATCAGCATGTAGAACCACAACCACAACATTGACAGCAGCATCTAACACAACAACCACATCATTGACAGCAGCATGTAGAACCACAACCACATCATTGACAGCAGCATGTAGCACAACAACCACATCATTGACAGCAGCATGTAGAACCACAACCACATCATTGACAGCAGCATGTAGAACCACAACCACATCATTGACAGCAGCATGTAGAACCACAACCACATCATTGACAGCAGCATGTAGAACCACAACCACATCATTGACAGCAGCATCTAACACAACAACCACATCATTGACAGCAGCATGTAGCACAACAACCACATCATTGACAGCAGCATGTAGAACCACAACCACATCATTGACAGCAGCATGTAGCATAACAACCACATCATTGACAGCAGCATGTAGAACCACAACCACAACATTGACAGCAGCATCTAACACAACAACCACATCATTGACAGCAGCATGTAGAACCACAACCACATCATTGACAGCAGCATGTAGCACAACAACCACATCATTGACAGCAGCATGTAGCATAACAACCACATCATTGACAGCAACATGTAGAACCACAACCACATCATTGACAGCAGCATGTAGCATAACAACCACATCATTGACAGCAACATGTAGAACCACAACCACATCATTGACAGCAGCATGTAGCATAACAACCACATCATTGACAGCAACATGTAGAACTACAACCACATCATTGACAGCAACATGTAGAACCACAACCACATCATTGACAGCAGCATCTAACACAACAACCACATCATTGACAGCAGCATGTAGAACCACAACCACATCATTGACAGCAGCATCTAACACAACAACCACATCATTGACAGCAGCATCTAACACAACAACCACATCATTGACAGCAGCATCTAACACAACAACCACATCATGGACATCAGCATGTAGAACCACAACCACAACATTGACAGCAGCATCTAACACAACAACCACATCATGGACATCAGCATGTAGAACCACAACCACATCATTGACAGCAGCATGTAGAACCACAACCACATCATTGACAGCAGCATGTAGAACCACAACCACATCATTGACAGCAGCATCTAACACAACAACCACATCATGGACATCAGCATGTAGCACAGCTACCACATCATTGACAGCAGCATCTAACACAACAACCACATCATGGACATCAGCATGTAGCACAACAACTACATAATTGACAGCAGCATGTAGAACCACAACCACATAATTGACAGCAGCATGTAGAACCACAACCACATCATTGACAGCAGCATCTAACACAACAACCACACCATTGACAGCAGCATGTAGAACCACAACCACATCATTGACAGCAGCATGTAGAACCACAACCACATAATTGACAGCAGCATGTAGAACCACAACCACATCATTGACAGCAGCATGTAGAACCACAACCACATAATTGACAGCAGCATGTAGAACCACAACCACATCATTGACAGCAGCATCTAACACAACAACCACATCATTGACAGCAGCATCTAACACAACAACCACATCATTGACAGCAGCATCTAACACAACAACCACATCATGGACATCAGCATGTAGAACAGCTACCACATCATTGACAGCAACATCTAACACAACAACCACATCATGGACATCAGCATGTAGCACAACAACCACATAATTGACAGCAGCATCTAACACAACAACCACATCATGGACATCAGCATGTAGAACCACAACCACATAATTGACAGCAGCATGTAGAACCACAACATAAAATGTGTCAGAAATGGCAGTGAACTACACATAACTTGCGAGGTGGTGTAGCACAAGAGCATACTAAACATTCTGAGCAGGCTACTGCAGGTAACTACAGAAACAACCTGCCGCAGGAAGTCCAGCAGCACAACTACAGAAAACTGATAAAATAGAACTGAAATTAAAAACTGCTAGGATAACTGAGACATTAAAGGATGTGAAGAAAGACTCAAGAAAATAAATGTTTACTGGTTTTAGAGAAGTGAGTGGACAGAGAACAAGAATGTGAGGTATGGTGATTGCATGGCTTAGACACTATGAGGGGATAAGGAAAGCAATAAAAGAGAATACAGAATTGACACATATTTTAGCCAATAAAAATCCAGCATAAAATATGACCATGGATCTGTTAAAACTGGCCAATAAATACCAAGTTTAAAATGCAAATATTTTGATTGGTCAAACTCACTAAGGGTGATATTGTAGTGGGAAAGATCAGTGGTCAGTTGGGAGAAGCAAGGTCAGAGGTCAGCTGGGAGAAGCAAGGTCAGAGGTAAACTGGGAGGAGCAAGGTCAGCTGGGAGAAGTAAGGTCAGAGATCAACTGGGAGAAGCAAGGTCAGAGGTCAATAGATCATGCATTAATAAAATAAAGTGGTTGCATTTATAACTTCTCAGAAGAAGGAGATGATACAATGAGAACAAATATCCCATAATTTATTACCAGCAATTCATCTATGATACAATTAACAGGGGAAAATAATGCCAGCCACCTGTAGATATGAACAGGTGAATAATTTGTACACATGCATAATGATTTGTTCATATAAACAAAATATGTACAGAGATATATTCACAACCAGTGTTTTATCATGTACACGTGGCGGTCTACATTACAAAATATATTATCAGAGAACACATTAGATCTACCTCCTTCTAAATGTTGCATGTGCATTATACATTTTTACTCCATTTACAAATTGTTACATAGCAGCCAATGGTTACATATTTGTAAAATGTAGACATTCGTTACTACAAGTTCATGGTTGTTTGTCCAAATGTAGTTACACTTCAGTAACCAGCTACATTTCTCAAATTTGTACATCAATTTGATTCTTGTTATATTTTTTTTTGTTTAGTAATAAATCTTACAATTTATTGCAGTTAAAAATGTACTTTAAAATTAATAAGTGAACATTTTTTTAAATCTAAAATAGCAGCAATTTTGTGGCATTAAAAAAATATTCCAAACCAACTTTAATAAACATAACTGATCATTCTTAAATAACATGTGACTTTTATTGTAGAAAAAGATTTGAAAATAATTAGCATGGCAGTAACAACAGGAAGTAAGCTCTAGCCAGAGAATGTAAGCTCTAACCAGAGAAAGTAAGCTCCAGCCAGAGAAAGTAAGCTCCAGCCAGAGAAAGTAAGCTTTACCCAGAGAATGTAAGCTCCAGCCAGAGAAAGTAAGCTCCAGCCAGAGAATGTAAGCTCCAGCTGCAGAAAGTAAGCTCCAGGTAGAGAAAGTAAACTCACTTTGAGAAAGGTTACTCGACTCCAGATTTTCAGAAATAAACAAAACCAATCTCAAACAAGGACACTAATTCCACTGTGTATCTGTGAGACTGGCGGGACCTTACAACCAACAAGTGAAGTGCAACCAGATTCTATTAATATCTGATGATAGAGGATGGAACTGCATTCATCAAACATCTGCAGACAGAGGATGGAATTGCATTCATCAAACATCTTTAGACAGAAGATGGAACTGCATTCATCAAACATCTGCAGACAGAGGATGGAACTGCATTCATCAAACATCTTTAGACAGATGATGGAATTGCATTCATCAAACATCTGCAGACAGAGGATGGAACTGCATTCATCAAACATCTGCAGACAGAGGATGGAACTGCATTCATCAAACATCTGCAGACAGAGGATGGAATTGCATTCATCAAACATCTGCAGACAGAGGATGGAATTGCATTCATCAAACATCTGCAGACAGAGGATGGAATTGCACTCATCAAACATCTGCAGACAGTGGATGGAATTGCACTCATCAAACATCTGCAGACAGAGGATGGAATTGCATTCATCAAACATCTGCAGACAGAGGATGGAATTGCATTCATCAAACATCTGCAGACAGAGGATGGAATTGCATTCATCAAACATCTGCAGACAGAGGATGGAATTGCATTCACCAAACATCTGCAGACAGAGGATGGAATTGCATTCATCAAACATCTGCAGACAGAGGATGGAATTGCATTCATCAAACATCTGCAGACAGAGGATGGAATTGCATTCATCAAACATCTGCAGACAGAGGATGGAATTGCATTCATCAAACATCTGCAGACAGAGGATGGAATTGCATTCATCAAACATCTGCAGACAGAGGATGGAATTGCATTCATCAAACATCTGCAGACAGAGGATGGAATTGCATTCATCAAACATCTGCAGACAGAGGATGGAATTGCATTCATCAAACATCTGCAGACAGTGGATGGAATTGCATTCATCAAACATCTGCAGACAGAGGATGGAATTGCATTCATCAAACATCTGCAGACAGTGGAATTTCTCCCTAGTTGTTTCCCATAAACATTTCTGAAGCAAGGAGGCCAGATTGAGCAACCAAACAAAGAACTAAAACAATTAGTTTGCTGCTGTACTTTACTGTCATGTGTACACAAATGAAATTCTTTTGAAAAAAAAAAAAATGAAACCAAAAATTTGAAAATGAAATTCATGCAAACTTTTCACTAAGAACAACCTTCAACAAAGAATCATAATCAGAAAATTATAATTTTTTTAAAAATCAGCATTAGCAGACAGGGAAACAAAACCAAACCAGAATTTGAACTGCATCCAGATCTTGCCATTGTTTGCTTGGCTATCTATTGGCCATGAACAATCATGTTGTTAGAGCTAAATTATAAGAGATACCTTCTTTTATTTACATTTGAAAAAATTGGCCCCAGTTAGCAAACAGTGAATGGAATTATCTGGCCACTTGGCATAATTTGAAAACACAGCAGTGAGAAGTATGAAAATAAATATGTCCATGGAGAAGCCATTAGGACAATTTGTACGGGTAGTTAATTCAAAACGGGACAAAATAAAGAGGTCATTAGGGACAGAGCAAAACATACAAGTCACTATTTTCTAACATAATACAAAACATACAGGACAAAATACTCTTGTCAATAATTAGTGACAGGACATAACATAATGGTCACTAGTTAAAAACAGGACATAACATAATGGTCACTAGTTAAAGACAGGACAAAACATAATGGTCACTAGTTAAAAACAGGACATAACATACTGGTCACTAGTTAAAGACAGGACAAAACATAATGGTCACTAGTTAAGAGTCAGGATAAAACATACTGGTCACTAGTTTAGGGCAGTATAAAACATACTGGTTAAACGTTAAGGACAGGATAAAACATACTGGTTAAACGTTAAGGACAGGATAAAACATACTGGTTAAACTTTAAGTACAGAATAAAACATACTGGTTACTAGTTAAGGGCAGGATAAAACATACTGGTTACTAGTTGAGGGCAGGATAAAACATACTGGTCACTAGTTAAGGGCAGGATAAAACATACTGGTCACTGGTTAATGGCAGGATAAAATATACTGGTCACTAGTTAAGGGCAGGATAAAATATACTGGTCACTAGTTAAGGGCAGGATAAAATATACTGGTCACTAGTTAAGGGCAGGATAAAATATACTGGTCACTAGTTAAGGGCAGGATAAAATATACTGGTCACTAGTTAAGGGCAGGATAAAATATTCTGGTAATTCATCAATAGCAGTACCAGGTGACAACAATCATGAATACAACAATTTGCATGTAAGGAGGTTGCTATAGAAACAATTACCACGTATTGCTATCAATTTGACTAATTAATGATATGAAGAACCATGTAAATTAACATATCACTAATTCACATCCTGTAAATGAGACTTCACTAGCATGGACATAGTATCGATAACAGTAGAGGTGTAATAAGCTTACTGTATGTTATGACATTAATATCAGAACATGCAGGTATTATTTGGTTGCCATAGTGATCTCTGAGAGAGGAAGTTGGACTTCAAACAATCATAATTCAATATTTTATACAAAATGTAAGTGATAAATAAACAGACATTTGGTGACATGATAACTGTATATGATAACTTCTGATATGACCTTCTGTAACCATTTACTTCATGAATCATTTCAGTTTGAAATAATGTCCAAGCAACATCCTTGAATTCATTCTCTGCTGTACGAAACAATCTGACAGACAAAAATACACAACCCCTTGAGAGCAATCAAACATTGAGAACACTGATGAGATGAATGATGTCAGATAATGATTGCTGCCTGGCAAGGACCTCTCAGGGTTCATAAACAGATTGCTCACACAATATCAACTGTTTGGCCGAATATAATTTATCTTGAAAATCTGATATGAAAACGTGGCCCAGCTTTGATATAACACAATGCAAACTAAGTGATTTTCCTCAAAAGACCAATTAGTGATCTCATGCTTCAGGTGGTTGTGCTGTTGTGGTTGTTAATCCAGAAAGTACAAAACTCAAATACAAATATTTTCCCAGTAAAAGTATTGACAGAGAATTATTTTATAATGTAGACACTATCATCAGGGAACAATTAGACTCATGCTGACAGTTTCAGCATTTTAAGAATCCATTCACTTTCTTCCAGGGCACAAATCTTCAACAACCTATTTTTATTTGTCAGTGTCTTAGGCTAGACTTTCCAGCAGAATTTTGATTTTGTCTTTATAGCCTCTAATGTACAGTTTCTATCTTTTTATAAGCATCTTCTCTTCTTGTCTTATAATTATCCTTTCTTCTTGTCTAATAATTATCTTTTCTTCTTATCTTATAATTATCCTCTCTTCTTGTCTTATAATTATTATATAACTTAAAGTTTCTACAACCATCAAATGTCTCATTAACGTAAAGTTTCTACAACCATCAAATGTCTCATTAACTTAAAGTTTCTACAACCATCAAATGTCTCATTAACTTAAAGTTTCTACAACCATCAAATGTCTCATTAACTTAAAGCTTCTACAACCATCAAATGTCTCATTAACTTAAAGTTTCTACAACCATCAAATGTCTCATTAACTTAAAGTTTCTACAACCATCAAATGTCTCATTAACTTAAAGCTTCTACAACTATCAAATGTCTCATTAACGTAAAACTTCTACAACAATCAAATGTCTCATTAACTTAACGTTTCTACAACCATCAAATGTCTCATTAACTTAAAGCTTCTACAACTATCAAATGTCTCATTAACGTAAAACTTCTACAACAATCAAATGTCTCATTAACTTAACGTTTCTACAACCATCAAATGTCTCATTAACTTAAAGCTTCTACAACTATCAAATGTCTCATTAACGTAAAACTTCTACAACCATCAAATGTCTCATTAACTTAAAGTTTCTACAACTATCAAATGTCTCATTAACGTAAAACTTCTACAACTATCAAATGTCTCATTAACGTAAAACTTCTACAACTATCAAATGTCTCATTAACGTAAAACTTCTACAACTATCAAATGTCTCATTAACGTAAAACTTCTACAACGATCAAATGTCTCATTAACATAGTTTCTACAACTATCAAATGTCTCATTAACGTAAAACTTCTACAACTATCAAATGTCTCATTAACTTAACCCTAGATTACGAGACTGTAGTAAAAATGACAGAATAAAAAAACAAATTTCTCAAAATTTGACATTTTCCTGTGTTCAAACATTACCCTTCTCTGCATACCTTCCTAATGACCACTTCCTGTGACCCCTGAGTGTTTAAAACTTGTTTCCATTGCTGTTGGGAATTTCTTTTTTCTTTTTATTGTTCAGATCATGAAATACACTTTTTAATGCAGAAAAAAATCACAAATTTTCAAGAAATTGGTTGTTGCTCTTTCTCAATTTTTTTTTTTTTTTTTTTTTTTTTTTGCTGTGATCAGGGAAATTTCATGGTCTTCAGTAGACATCAAACAACCCTTGTGACTTGGGGAACACAGAGAATGAATAACGCTATGTACGGTCGCCAAACATACTGACAACACTTACAGTGACTGTACTGATAGACATTGTAACACATCCGGTCCATGAGGCAAAATTAAAGCCAAGAATTTGGATTCCCTGTGTTTTGCCTAATGAGAACACACAGGACTGTGTTAAGAGTTCAGATATATTACTTTTTTTACAGCATCCAATGTTACACTATGATATTGTAACTGGGAGAGTTATATATAGGTATCATAGTTTTAATCCTTTGAAATGTGGATTTATAGAAGAATAGGAAGAACTAGATGGAAAGAAAAGAAAACAAACGATGAAGTCTTGTAACTAAAAATAAAAAGAGAACTACAAAACACAATTCAAACAAGACAAATGAGACCTTTAGAGCATGTTAAAAGACACAGCAGCCTACTGAAAGTAATCTTGGAAGGGAAAATACAAGGTAAAAGAGGCAGAGGCAGAACAAGACTAACATGAATGAGCAACATAAAAAAATTGACAAGTCAGCCTATAACAATCACCATCAAAGCAAGATACAGAACAGAATAGCACTCCATGGTAGCCAACCTTCAATGCGGAAATGGCACTTGATGATGATCATAATTAAGGGCTAAAGTTTCTACAAATATCAAACGTTTCATCAACTTAATGCTGTAGTCACAGTGGCAGATAAAACACTCTTGCTTGTAGTAAAGCGCAACATTTGAGACAAAGCAGTGGCTTTGTGTGTGTTTCCAGGGTGTCTGGTAGTTGCCAAGATGTCTGGCAGTTGCCAGGGTGTCTGGCAGGTAGGAGTCACATATCCTTTGTTAACTAATGGCAAAAGCTAAGAATGTCTTCAACAGGAAAACAAACTTTTGTTACATTCTGTTCAAGACTGAAGGAGTTAAGTAACTTATTCAACTTCACATCATCAATATGTTTATGTATATTCTATAAATTCATTCACATTCACCCAATCAACTCCACCAAATCAACTCAATCACCTCCACCCAATCAACTCAATCACCTCCACCCAATCAACTCAATCAACTCCACCCCATCAACTCAATCACCTCCACCCCATCAACTCAATCACCTCCACCCCATCAACTCAATCATCTCCATCCAATCAACTCAATCACCACCACCCCATCAACTCAATTATCTCCACTCCCTCAACTCAATCACTCCCACTCCATCACCCTCACTACAACTTATCAAAATCTTCCGTCAACTATTGGCACATCAAATGATGCTACACTACAAAACTAAACCAGTACTTGGCCCTCTTTCTCACGACCAGTGAAGTACTGTAGCAACCTACAAGGACATTACACAAGCCAGTAGCTCTCTGGCCACCTCTTCTCCTGGTCGCAGCAAGCAACTTTAGAACAAATTAGTTCCCTTGTTAACTATCTGGCACATAAGAATGGCAGCTACCATAAATTATCTAAATTATAAAGTCAAACTGGCAACAAAGCCTTTTCTTGTTTGGTCTTACACAGCATGAACTTTTAACTGATGTCCATTTGGTATGTTTAAGATGAAAACAGCTATTTCTGGAAGTCACATAGGTGATATGTTTGAAACAGCAATTTCTGTATGTCAAGTTGGTGGTATGTCTCAGATAAAAGCTATTTCTGTATGTCAAGTTGGTGGTATGTTTCAGATAAAAGCTATTTCTGTATGTCAAATTGGTGGTATGTTTCAGATAAAAGCTATTTCTGTATGTCAAGTTGATGGTATGTTTCAGATAAAAGCTATTTCTGGATGTCAAGTTGGTGGTATGTCTCAGATAAAAGCTATTTCTGGATGTCAAGTTGATGGTATGTCTCAGATAAAAGCTATTTCTGGATGTCAAGTTGATGGTATGTCTCAGATAAAAGCTATTTCTGGATGTCAAGTTGATGGTATGTCTCAGATAAAAGCTATTTCTGGATGTCAAGTTGGTGGTATGTCTCAGATAAAAGCTATTTCTGTATGTCAATTTGGTGGTATGTCTCAGATAAAAGCTATTTCTGGATGTCAAGTTGGTGGTATGTCTCAGATAAAAGCTATTTCTGGATGTCAAGTTGGTGGTATGTCTCAGATAAAAGCTATTTCTGGATGTCAAGTTGATGGTATGTCTCAGATAAAAGCTATTTCTGGATGTCAAGTTGATGGTATGTTTCAGATAAAAGCTATTTCTGGATGTCAGGTTGGTGGTATGTCACAGGTAACAGGCAGCTGGCTGTGGTTTGAGGGTGAGGTTGTGTGTGATGAAACCAGAAATGGTGGTTCTATTACCCTAGGACCACACAATTTGAGTTTATGTGTGGGCACAAACTAAGCAGACCCATTTGATGTGTAACTAATGTGGGTTGGTATGAACTAAGCGGACCATTAGCACCCACTATCTTAGGACCCACCATGTGTGGGTACAAAAACAAAGCATCATCATCCTTGTGCTGTAAACACCATCAAAACTGGCTACCACTTCGCCCTACCTCCTACATCGGATGGTGCACACTATAATAAGTTCTGTCTATTTTCTATCTGTGTACTTTAGTCTTTGTCTGCTTCTGCATTTACCTCTAGTTGACATTCATTTTGTTTCTGAGTCTCTTTACAGGCCTACAAAACTTAATTTGAACAAGGAAAATGAAGTATTGTGTTCAACATTTATCTCCACAACATCAGTATTGTGTTCAACATTTATCTCCCCAACATCAGTATTGTGTTCAACATTTATCTCCCCAACATCAGTATTGTGTTCAACATTTATCTCCACAACATCAACTGCTTCAAAAACCCCTTGTTTACTTCTTTGTTCATCCAACTCTTTCCATTCTTCCATATATCCACATTTCAAGTGGTTTTGGTGGTCTTCTCTGTCTTCTTATTTATTGTCCTTGTTTCTGAGCCACAAAAGTTCTCAGTTTTAGTGGTGGTGTTAAATGTTTTCTCATATTCTTCTGTTTATTTATATCTTGCATTTTTAATCACTTGTTATGTCCAAGATAGCTTTATTCTTGGTTCTTTCCATCTACCCCTTGGTATTCACTTGTAGGCTTTGTAGTGTTATCTCTGTTTATAATCTTGACCTTCTTAATATTTGTATCCAATCCATATTCTTTGCTTGTCTTGAGTATAAACTGAATAGGCTCATTTGATGTGTAACTGCAGTGAGATATGAACTGAACAGACCTATTCTCTTGTGTAACTGCAGTGAGTAGACATGAACTGAACAGAGCTATTTGATGTGTAACTGCAGTGAGATATGAACTGAACAGACCTATTCTCTTGGGTAACTGCAGTGAGTAGACATGAGCTGAACAGATTTGTCTAACTGTCCGGTGTGTGTGAGTTATAACCTTAAGCGGATTTATTGTCTAAACTGCAATGTGTGGGTGGATGTGTGTGTGGTTCTTTGGTTAATCACGTGTACTTGGAGACCCACAGTTTGGTCGTTCTGCATGTTCTTTGTTGCAAGAACATGTAACAATGACACTTAACAGTAGTACTTGTCAAGTTCATAAATAATTGAAATCCTGTACAAGAGAAATTGTGTCTCTATCACTGTCAACTCTTGCAGTTTGTTCAGAAGAGGAAGCAAATCACAACACAGCCGACAGCTTTAACCACAATAATCCACAGAGAACTGATGTCACACATTTAGGCCGGAGTATATCCACTGGTCACATGACAAGATGCTTTATTGAACAATGCTGGCCATGAGATGAGGCACTCTCTTGCTACAAAGTTTAATTGCAGTGCATTTTAAGGGATGTTCCAATATAGCCGATATACACAAACCTGCAAGTATTCTTGATAAATATGAGCTTGTGGTCAACATTAACCACCATCCATCTGTGATTAGATGAGACTGTAGAGGTCTGTGTTGGCTTTGCTCGAATGAGTTTGGATGTGGCAGTAGAGATTTTTATTTGTGGTGGCTTTGCTCAACAGTGTTTGGATGTGGAGTTCAGTTCTCAAACAATGCCAAAAGGTCATCACCTGTGCTGGAACAGTTCTGTCCATTGTCTCCCACAGAATCAGAGGGTCCCAGGTAGGCCGTTAATGACTCCATATCACAGAGATTGTCTGCCAACAACTGTGCATGAAATACAGAAAAATGTTGTAAACAGTTTGTACAAAAATAGAAAAATGTTGTAAACATAGCTTGTACAAAAACAGAAAAATGTTGTAAACATAGTTTGTACAAAAATAGAAAAACGTAAACATAGTTTTTACAAAAATAGAAAAACATAAACATAGTTTGTACAAAAATATAAAAACGCTGTAAAGATAGTTTGTACAAAAATAGAAAAACGTAAACATAGTTTTTACAAAAATAGAAAAAGATAAAAGATGAGAATACCATCTACAATCATTTTTAATATTCTTTTCTTTTTGGTAGCACTTGTAAGTAAGATCTGCTCTCTATAATGATCAGTGTCAAAAGTCATGAATAGACGCATACTAGCAACCTGTCTCATCTCAAAGCAAAATCCCATTGACAGGGGAGGTAATGTCCCATGCACAGTTGTTTGTCATTGATACTTTTGTTGATTTACTCATTATCATCTTCCCAAGAACACACAAGCTTCCTCTATCATCTTCCCAAGAACACACAAGCTTCCTCTATCATCTTCCCAGAAACACACAAGCTTCCTCTATCATCTTCCCAGAAACACACAAGCTTCCTCTATCATCTTCCCAGAAACACACAAGCTTCCTCTATCATCTTCCCAGGAACACACAAGCCTCCTCTATCATCTTCCCAGGAACACACAAGCTTCCTCTATCATCTTCCCAGGAACACACAAGCTTCCTCTATCATCTTCCCAGGAACACACAAGCTTCCTCTATCATCTTCCCAGGAACACACAAGCTTTCTCTATCATCTTCCCAGGAACACACAAGCTTACTCTATCATCTTCCCAGGAACACACAAGCTTACTCTATCATCTTCCCAGGAACACACAAGCTTCCTCTATCATCTTCCCAAGAACACACAAGCTTCCTCTATTACACATTCAAAGTGACTAGAAGAAACTGTATCATAAAATGTAAAAACTTGCGTGGTTAAAAACTTAAATATTGCCTCCCCCAAAACTCTCAGATTTGCATCTTTGACATTTTCGTTACAATCATTAATCCTAGATTATGCTACTGTAGTAACAATTATAGCATCAAAACTTGGATTCTTTAAAATTTGACATTTTGCCATGGTCAAACATTATCCCCTTGTAGCTTCCTAATGACTATTCCAGGTGATCCCTGAGTGCTAGTCTTGTTTCTAATGATGAAGGATTTTTTTGGTTTACATTTCTTGAGATACATCGTGTTTGACATGTAACCACTGACACATGTAACAACCAAAACATTAAACTATTCATAGAGGTCATTTTGTGCTCATTACTAGCATTAATATTCATAACTTCAAACTCTCTCTCTCTCTCTGCGATCAAGACTCTATCAGAGTAGGATTCCAGAGTCTCACATGAAGACAGCTGTCTGTTTAAGTGAATTGATCAACCCCCACAGACAGAACATTATAATGAGTCTGTTAGATCCACCCAGATTGAATACCTGTTAAAATGTTGCACTGTATTCTGCACCAGCGGCCTAGTGCATCCGATTTCAGCCAGCATTTTATTCAGGTTTGCTTTCCTTAGCCTTTGATTGTCCCCAATCATCCTGCAAGGCAACAGATTGTCTTTTCTGTAGGGGGATTCTGCCCTTAGATGGTCAGTCCTCCCAGGTTTACGAGCACCATCTGTCCGAGTCACAAGAGGTGACTAACACAGACATGCACACAATGATATAAGGCATGACTAACATAAACATGCACTCACAAAGATATGAGATATGACTAAACACAAACACACAAAGATATGAGACATGACTAACATAGACAGACACACATTAAAATATGAGATGTGACTAGCATGGACATACACACAAATATATGAGACATGACTAACATATACATGCACATACAAAGTTATGAGATGTGATTAACATAGACATGCACACAAAGATATGAGATATGACTAACATGACACACACCAAGATATGAGCTATGGCTAGCAAATACACACAAGCTAAGATATGAGCCATGGCTAGCACACACACACAAGCTAAGATATGAGCCATGGCTAGCACACACACACAAGCTAAGATATGAGCCATGGCTAGCACACACACACACACACACACACAAGCTAAGATATGAGCCATGGCTAGCACACACACACAAGCTAAGATATGAGCCATGGCTAGCACAGAAACTGCAAACTCTGACTGAGGTTCTGTGGGGTGAGCATATTACTTTATGATTTGTTGCATAAGACGCTTTCCATTTTCTGAATTGCAATTTTGACCTGAGCTATTCTGTTTTTTATTTCTGTGGTGCATCTTCCATCTGATGTTATTGTGCCCAAGTATTTGACACATTTCACTTGTTTCAGATTTGACAAGTCTATTTTTATGCTGCATGATGGTGTTGATTGTTTCTTTGATATGACCATTACTTCTGTTTTCTTACTATTCAGACTGAGACCTCTCTTGTTGTTTTCTTTTACTATTATGTCTATCATTTCTTGTAGTTCATTCTCTGTCTCTGCTATTAAGACTGTGTCATACGCACATTGCAAATTGTTTATGTTGTGACCGTTGACTTCACTTCCCTTTATTGTCTACTATTGATCTGATATTTTCTCTGTTTGCTTCTCTGCATTTGTTTTGGATCTCTTTGTGCAATATTTTGTATGCCCATTCTTTTTTTATGTTTTCATCTTTTGTCCCTTAGTTCTAGTATTTCTACTGTCATCCATTTCTTCTTGTTTTAGTCACTGGTAATACTTCATTTGATGTTTGTTGAATCGATTGTTTGAGCCTTTCCCACTGGCGCTCGATGTCCTGTATTTTCTCAATAGCATTATATCTATTATGTACTATCATACTCTACTTATCACACTTATGAATTCGATAGGTGGAAAACAATTAAAGAAATAGAAAATAAACTGGATGCACTTGAAAACAAATGCCCGATGAAAATACTTCGTATACCTTGGAATGAGTTCAAGACAAGTGTAGAAATAAAAGAAATGACAAAGCATCCAAAAATATCTTATATAATCAGGAGAAGAAGGTGGTCATATGTTGGCCAACAAAAAAAATCACAAAGCAGGCCCTCAAATGGGAACCAGTGGGTAAAAAAAAAAAAGGCAGACCTTAGAAAAACACAAAAAAGAACATTAAAGTGAGAGGCAACAACATAGGGCATCGGGTCCGTTGCCAAGATTGAGCAACTCATCGAGAACAGACCTGTATTGTGAGACACAATGCAGGTCATGTCCAAGGTCTGGCAGTTGAAAGATCGTCGGACACAAAAGTCTATAATAGATATAAGCAAGGCAAGGATGGATGAGGATATATGGATGGATGAATAGCACCCACCCACCCACCTAAGTTGAAAAAAAAAAAAATAAGAGAAGTTGGAGGAAAGTTTAAAAAAAAAAAGTAAGAAAAATGAAGTGACTTACAGCAAGGCCATCAGCAGCACTGCCATCTCCATTGATGATAGCAGCAGGGTCAAAGGTCAAATCAGCAAATGAATGACAATCTGTAGGTAATGAGCTGCTGGAGACAGCACCGATACAATTGGTGGGGGTATTGCTGGACGATGTTGTGTGGTTGCTGCTGGGAGAGGGGTGTGAGAGGTTACTGAGGCTGCCATTTTGTTGTGGATGAGGCTGTGATGATGGGCGAGGCGTCATGTGGTTGTTACTGGATGGTCTGCTTGGGTCCTGATGCCTTAATCCTTGGCTCATCGGGTCACATGGGTCCTGATGTCTTAATACTTGACTCATCGGATCACACGGGTCCTGATGCCTTAATCCTTGGCTCATTGGATCACATGGGTCCTGATGCCTTAATCCTTGGCTCATCGGATCACATGGGTCCTGATGCCTTAATCCTTGGCTCATCGGATCACCTGCCAAACAATGAGACAGTAGATGAGTTTGTAGATAACAATGACCGTAGATGAATTGTAATTAACAGCTGATGTCATCTAAAAAAATAACTAAACATACCTTCTGTCACAAGATGTCAAGACAATCAAGATCACTTGGGAGAAAATTGTCACACATCATCACAATAGATCACTTGGGAGAAAATTGTCACACATCATCACAATCATTAACTCACCACCCTGTAATTGTCACACATCACCACAATCATTAACTCACCACCCTGTAATTGTCACACATCACCACAATCATTAACTCACCACCCTGTAATTGTCACACATCACCACAATCATTAACACACCACATGTAATTATCACACACCACCACAATCATTAACTTACCACCCTGTAATTGTCACACATTACCACAATCATTAACTGACCATCCTGTAATTGTCACACATCATCACAATCATTAACTCACCACCCTGTAACTGTCACACATCACCACAATCATTAACTCACCACCCTGTAACCACCACACATTACCACAATCATTAACTGACCATCCTGTAATTGTCACACATCACCACAATCATTAACTCACCACCCTGTAACCACCACACATTACCACAATCATTAACTGACCATCCTGTAATTGTCACACATCACCACAATCATTAACTCCCCACATGTAATTATCACACATCGCCACAATCATTAACTTACCACCCTGTAATTGTCACACATCACCACAATCATTAACTGACCATCCTGTAATTGTCACACATCACCACAATCATTAACTCACCACCCTGTAACCACCACACATCACCACAATCATTAACTTACCACCCTGTAACCGCCACACATCACCACAATCATTAACTCAACACCCTGTAATTGTCACTCCAATCATTAGAGGACCACTTTGTTAACTATCCAGGAAAAAGAATTGACCACATCTGGCAAATAAACCCAAACCCTCCAACTCAGTAGCAAGCACACTACCCACTCAGACTTTATAGTCAAACAAATAAATAATTCATCTGGGCCTTGCCACCAGACTTTCAGTTGTGTCCCTTGTTGTAGCACACATGACCAAAGATGGTTATCTATCTATCTATTGTCCTTTCGAGCCGAAGACGGCACATAGGGCAGAACTACAATCTCAAAAACAGAAACCTTGCGTGCCAAAATGGCACATATTGCAGAGATCACTGCTTCTAAAATCTATGGTTCTTTTTCCATAACAATGCTTTTTACATTGACAGCTTGTCAAGCCATTGATCAACCTCCTTAGTCGCCTCTTACGACATGCCAGGAAGGTCACAGTGTCACTATTCTTTACTTCCCACATAATGAGGCCCCGGTAACACACGGGAGAAAGATGGTTATACCTCAGTCAAATATAGTTCCTAAATGGTTTTTTTTTTTAAAATACATCTGCGAGCACTTAAAACAGAATTTAATTTGACAATTTTGTTATTCTCTTCAATATTCTCTTTAATAGCATATATAATAAATTAGTCATAATTTATAATTGCATTTTTAAAGAGCAACTGATCTGTAATTTTGCACACAATTAACTAATATCTTCGGTAATCAAGAAAAGACGATGGTCATATGTTGGACATGTGATGAGGAGAGATAATAACCGAATAGCAAAGCAGGCCCTCAAGCAGATATTAACACCTCTACCAAGATGTTACAGGATCTATTGGATAAAATTTGGGAGAGGGAAGAAATACCTAAAGACTGGAGAGAAGGTTATATGATCAAACTACCAAAGAAAGGAAGTTTACAGGAGTGCACAAATTATAGGGGAATTATGCTACTATCAGTGCCAGGAAAAATATTAGGCAGAATCATTCTGGAGAGACTAAAAGAGGCTATAGAGAAACACTTGAGAGATGAACAAGCAGGTTTTAGGAAGAACAGATCATGTGCTGATCAAATAACTACCCTACGTATAATAGTTGAACAAAGTTTAGAACTAAAATCCCCACTATATATTGGATTCATAGATTACGAAAAGGCATTTGATAGTTTAGACAGAAGAATGCTTTGGAAGTTGCTGAGTCATTACGGAATCCCCATAAAGTTTATTAACCTGATAAAAACAATGTATGAAGGAACAAAATGTAGTGTGGTGCATGAAGGACAGCTTACAGAAGCATTTGAAATAAGAACAGGAGTAAGGCAAGGATGCCTCCTGTCTCCATTTCTCTTTCTACTGGCCATAGATTGGATTATGAAAATAACTGAAAACAACAGAAATGGGATCCAGTGGTCACTGACCAAACAACTTGATGATTTAGACTTTGCTGATGACATAGCTCTCCTATCACACAGCCATCAACAGATGCAGGATAAAATGAGTATATTAGATGAGAGATCACAACAGCTAGGACTAAAGATTAATAGAGATAAGACCAATATTATGAGAATTAATAAAGTTGGCAATAACCATATAAAACTAGGAGAAATACCTCTACTAGACGTACAATCTTATATATATCTGGGCAGTAATATAGATAAAGAGGGAGGAACAGAAAATGATACCAAAATAAGGATATCAAAAGCAAGAGGAGCTTTCATTGCACTGGGAAACATATGGAAATCCAAAGAAATTAGGCTAAATACAAAAATAAAAATTTTCAACTCAAATGTTAAGTCGGTCCTATTATATGGCTGTGAAACATGGAGAATGACAAAATTGACAATCACGAAAGTACAGACTTTCATTAATGGATGCTTGCGCAGAATAAAGGGATGGAAATGGCAGGACAAAGTCACTAACGTGGAATTATGGAAATGTACCGGTCAAATACCAGTGGATAAAGAGATACAGCGAAGACGATGGCGATGGATAGGACACACACTACGGAAACCAACTGAGAGTATTACACAACAGGCCCTTTTTTGGAATCCCCAGGGGAAAAGATAAAGAGGAAGACCAAGGAATTCTTGGAGAAGACAGATAGAAGCAGAGATGAAGATGATGGGGAAGACATGGAATGATCTTAAAAGAATGGCAAAAAACAGAACGACTTGGAAAGTGTTTGTTGAAGACCTATGCTCCACCAGGAGCTAAAAGGTAAAAGAAGAAGAAGAAAGCAGGCCCTCATGTGAGAAACAACAGGTAAGAGAAAAAGAGGAAAACCCAGAGAGACACTGAGAAGAACATTGATGAGAGAGGCAAGAGCAGCAGGAATCGGCTCCCTCAATGAGATAGAGCTGCTTGCACAGAACAGAGACAAATGGCGAGATTTGATAAAATATCTTTAAAAGAATTGAAAACTGCTAGAACAGAAATTCGGATGAATGAGTATCTTGGTCTACGCCCTATGGGCAGGCTACGGCTCGAAAGGCCAATAGATAGATAGATAGATAGACACAATTAATCCGACCTAGATATCTAGTATTCCAACACTGTGTTATTGGAAACATGAATTAATGCTACAAAACAAATAACTATGTGGCAACAAGACACCATTTAAAATGTAAATGAATTGTCATCTACATAGTTATTACAGTGTTATTTTTTTAATCTTGCTGCCGCATGTTTTCTCATAATCATGTTTAAATATGTAGGTCCCTCTGTGCATTTTTTACCAGCAACGGTCATCGTCAATAGTGACTTGTTTACAACTTTTTTCTTGACCTAGATTAATATTCTCAGCAGTAAAACTTCATAGAACGATGAACGGTTGGTTCAATTATTAGTCCAGATAGTTTTTTTGTTGTTAGAAAAGCAAAAACATGCATTAGTAACAGGAAATTTTGAGGTCTTTTATTACAACATTTTGGGCTTCCCCCATCGACACACGTCACATAAATGATTTGCGTTGCAAAGTACTAGCAGAACTAAAGTAGTCATTGTTATATAGAAAACAAAGCCCAGTGATCAACAAACATTTTCTATAACAAATTCCATGTCAACCACAGTGAACAAAAAGAACTTGTTCTTACCTGGTGTAGAAGGCGGAGGCAGGCTGTATGGGGATGACTGGGGACCAGAGTCCCAGGACATCATTGTGGGCAGCTGCATGCTGGAGGGTGACATGGCTTTCATCCAGTTGTTTTGACAAGACTCTGGATTACCTGCATCAGGTGATAATGACCACAGGTGAGATTTTTATTTTTTTTTAAAAAAAAAAGGACTGACTGGCCAAGATATACTTAACATTTCACATAATCCAAACAATCAAACAATAACAATTCACAGTTTGGTCAAGTAGACATTAAAATTTCACATAATGTGATTAATCAACAAACAATAATTCACATAATTTAAGGTAAAAGATAACACATCACATGGACAGCTAGAAGATTTTGACAAATCTTTTCTCTTCTTCTTCCTTTATCCTAATGCTTGTACTGTGAACTATTATACTAGACAGAAATGGACCACACAAAAATAGTGCAGCAACATAAACCCCAGAGTAATACAGAAGGATGCACGTACATGTGTATGTACAGATTAGAATGTTTATAGGTGACCTCATTGTGAGGTTTTTTTTTATTCTAAGAAAGCTCTTCCAAATTAGATAAAGGTATGGGCAGGTTGTACACTTGCATCATAAGTAGACTGAGAAAGAGGATCACATGACCTCCCACCCTTTGTTCTCATGGCCATTATTAAAGTGTCATGTACAAATTATGACATTCAATTCTTCTTAACTCTTCCCTGACCTAAGGAAAACTAGGCCAGTACCAAAGGATAGAAGATGTGAAGAATGTTTTAAAAAATCTGCCTACTTACAGTCATATCCCATGTTGTCTTTATTAGTAAATAATTTGAGAAATAATAAATTTGGGCACACAAACCATTTTTATATAAAATTAACGTAAAAATGTAAACAAAACAACAAAAAAAAAAACAAAAACAAAAATATATTTTATGCTTATATATTTACACATGACATGTTCCTGTACTAATGAAATCATTAAATTTGGATCAATTAATGTCAGACATTTTCAAAATGGTTTTGTAAAGCATTATGATACTTGACCGTAACTAAAAAATGTGTACTATTATTAGTTAAACCTAGGGTTAGGAAGGATAAGCAGGAAGTTAAAAAAAAAAAAAAAACTTGTCTTAGGAAACAAAGTGTGCTCAAGAAAAATCTAGAAGAGTTAAATCTTCCAGGAACCTACCGCTATCTTCCTCTTTGATCGTGGATTTGAGGGGAACAGGTTTCCAACTAGCCGTCTGGTTGATGGTCACTTCCTCAAACTGCATGTTGGTCATGTTGGTCAGAATTCCCCAAATGTACTGGTCAATCTCTAATCCTTCCAGCAGAGCTGATTTACTGCCAACAAAAGTACACATAGTCACATAGTATCATTAGTCAAAGATTCAGTATAAATGACAGCACAACTAGATCAAAGATTCAGTATACATGACAGCAAGACTATATCAAAGATTCAGTATAAATGACAGCATGACTAGATCAAAGATTCAGTATACATGACAGCAAGACTATATCAAAGATTCAGTATAAATGACAGCATGATTAATCATATTTCATCATCTTTATGTGAATCTCCAGGCAACAGATTGAGGTTATTTCACTTTTATATTTTATACGGAATTCTGAGACCATTTTCACACCCAACTCACTGTAGTTATCTCCCATGAACTTTCCTATGGTCATGGCAATGAGAGACAGTAATAATAACAATACCTGGATTTTGTTTAAAATAAATGCTAACCCAATGTGAGCCAATAAATAATAGTTGGAATGTTCAAAAAGATCAAATATATGAAACAAAACATAGCAGATGTGGCAATTTTCTGGTCACTTACTTGCACACTGGGCACTTCCACAAACCCTTGTCACAGTTCAGCTGCAGATATGACTCCAGATCAAAGCACTGTGGAGGGAGTAGATATAAACATTGATGTATACATAGCACTGTGGGGGGAGTAGATACAAACATTGATGTATACATAACATGGTGGGGGAGTAGATACAAACATTGATGTATACATAACATGGTGGGGGAGTAGATACAAACATTGATGTATACATAGCACTGTGGGGGGAGTAGATACAAACATTGATGTATACATAACATGGTGGGGGAGTAGATACAAACATTGATGTATACATAGCACTGTGGGGGAGTAGATACAAACATTGATGTATACATAGCACTGTGGGGGGAGTAGATACAAACATTGATGTATACATAGCTCTGTGGGGGGAGTAGATACAAACATTGATGTATACATAGCACTGTGGGGGGAGTAGATACAAACATTGATGTATACATAACATGGTGGGGGAGTAGACACAAACATTGATGTATACATAACATGGTGGGGGAGTAGATACAAACATTGATGTATACATAACATGGTGGGGGAGTAGATACAAACATTGATGTATACATAGCTCTGTGGGGGGAGTAGATACAAACACTCACGTATACATAGCTCTATGGAGGAAGTATATACAAACACTCACGTATACATAGCTCTATGGAGGAAGTATATACAAACACTCACGTATACATAGCAACAACAGTTTGGCACAACTACAGCACCCAAGTGGACATATTGTTCTATCTAATGTTCTTGATCATTAAACAGAACACAAGAACTGACAACAATAAATGGTTCATATGAAAGTTAGCAAGTTTTGAGGTAACAGAGGGGGAGGCAACCCATATGGCTAGCGGGGCCCTGGCCACATTGAAGGGAGACAAGAATATAGCCACCTGCCATAAGTGTCATAAAGGGTATCTAAGGAGATACTGGTGCATCATCGTTTACGCATAATAAGAGCTGAAGCCATCTTCTGTGCTTTCATTAGTGTGTACCTGGAGTGATATACACTGGGGGAACATGTTGAGGAGGGGATCCGAGCACTATAGAGCTGTCCATTGTACAACGGATGTTGATCTTTGACTAAACTAAACTAGAGGGGTAGGGATTGTTAGCAAATTATAGCCAGGATGCACAAGAGCTCATAAACAGAATGAAAGAAAGTGACTGAAGGCAAGAGAGACAAGAAGCATCAATAGAAATGGGACAAAGACAAGCAGAGAGAGATATTAGAAATGTCAATAGAGCAATTTTAAAAAATGACAAGTGAGCGAGACAAAAGGCAGTAGAAAGAGTTAGCTTGATCAAATCAGGGCACAATTTTTTTTTAAATATTCACAATTGTACACACAAACATGTCAAAATAGGGTTGCCATCCGTCCCGCTTTTTCCGGATTGTCCCACTTTTTCATCAAAATTTAATTGTCCCGCCTAAGGGTCTGGGGGACAGCAATTTGTCCCGCTTTTTAATCCAGCCAAATTTTTCACCTACAAATTTTAATATTTTCTTAAATTATTTATTATTGGTTTGAGTTTTGTTACAAAATGAAGCTTCTTAGTCCGAAACGTCTATTTGTAGAGTCCTGCGCTATCGCTGTTTAATAATAAATTGAATGAATTTTCCACCATCTTTACTTGGATGCTACTAGACTCTAAACCAGAATGGAC
Organism: Megaustenia siamemsis; assembly: GCA_032433765.1. NCBI lineage: Eukaryota > Metazoa > Mollusca > Gastropoda > Stylommatophora > Ariophantidae > Megaustenia > Megaustenia siamemsis. The sequence continues at coordinate 5,961,031 of JAVIAB010000117.1, read as the reverse complement.
TGCAGTTCAGGGAACATTAATGTTTCTACAAGACAAAGGTGTGTCAATAGATGATTCATTGTTGTTTGATCAGTTCACATATTTGAAAGAGTTTATTGAATTAGAACTTTGTAAAAATGGAGATAGATGGAATAGTAAATCATGTCAGGAGAAATGGACGTTTTTCTTAAGACAATGTAAATGTGCGGATCAGTATTCCTAGTTATTACATTTATGTGAATTCATCTTCAGCGTTCCAGGACACAATGCTAATGTGGAAAGAATATTTTCTTTAATGAATGTGCAGTGGACAGATGAACGAAATCGGTTGCACGTAGCAACTGTTGAAGCAATAATGAAATGTGTGTTTAATTATAAACTTAGCTGCACCGAGTTTTATGACTACGTAATCCAGCGACAAGATCTTCTCACTCAGAGATATCGCCTATGTGGATGGAGCAGATATTTGCAACTATCGACCCTGCAATCATAACTTGTTGATCAGATCAGCCCCAGAGCAAAAGACATCAATCTCATATCTTTGTTTGCATGTTTATGTTAGTCATATCTCATATCTTTGTGCGTACATGTCTGTGTCTGTCACATCTCATATTCTTGTGTGTGCATGGCTACGTAAGTCACATCACATATCTTTGTGTGTGCATGCCTATGTTAGTCATATCTTATATCTTTGTGTGTATGTCTATGTTAGGTATGCGTCATATCTTTGTGTGTGCATGTCTAAGTCAGTCATATCTCATAGCTTTATATGCATGTCTATGTTAGTCATGTGTCATATATCTTGATGTGTGTCAGTGTTAGTCATGGCTCGTATCGCTGTGCACTTGTCTGTGTTATTCACATCTCATATCTCTGTGTGTGCATGTCTGTGTTAGTCACCTCTAGTGACTCGGGCAGATGGTGCTCGTAAACCTGGGAGGGTAGACCATCTAAGGGCAGAATCCCCCTACAGAAAAGACAATCTGCTGCCTTGCAGGAAGATTGGGGACAATCAAAGGCTAAGGAAAGCAAACCTGAAAAAATGCTGGCTGAAATCGGATGCACTGGGCCACTGGCGCAGAACACAGTGCAACATATTAACGGGTGTTCAGTCAGAGTGGATCTGGCGGACTCTAAATGTGACGTTCTGTCTGTGGGGGCGATCAACACACTTAACCTGACAGCTGACTTCATGTGGGAGTCTGGAATCCTACTCTGACTGAGTCCTGATCGCAGAGAGAGAGAGAGAGACAAATATGAGATGCAGCCGACACCGACTTAAGAAGCTGGAAATCAAGGTAAACATTTTTTTTATTAATTAAAAAAATTACTGGTACATGTATTAGAATTATAATGTAATAATAATTAGTCTATGTGTGTGCTATCTCTGACTTTTCCTATGGCTATTATGCTTTACATGATGTGTCCCGCTTTCGCGTCTAAAAAAGTACCATTTGTCCCGCTTTCTGCTTCGAAGGTTCTGGCAACCCTATGTCAAAAGCATGTCCCTATTTTCATGACTTTCTTCATTTTTTTCACAATTAAGAAAACAGCCAACTTGTCTATATGTAAAATATTATTCAGCATTAAAGCTATTTTTTTTAAGAGAAAGAGTATCTGGGTCTATGCACAATGGGCCAGCTACAGCTCGAAAGGTCAATAGATAGATTAAAGCTTTTACCAAAACACACAGATCATTTATTATAAGTGAATGAGTGAGAATATGTACCTGTATGTGTTTACAATCATGCCCTCGAGCAGGTAGTGTAATCCTCCTGCATGTGATAGGACATTTGAGTGGAACTTTGATGGCCGTTTGCTCCACTCCATCCTCTCCATTGATTGCATTATTTGGCGGGACACTTGAGAAATTTCTTTTGACTGCGGAAGGAGTCAAAAGTTTCAGTAACCATCAGAGAAAATTATCCAACTTTTGAATGGAGGTTACGATCTTCACAGCTGGTGTCTTCACTCAAAAACAAAATAAATCTTAGATATTTAATTCTCATCACATTTATGACATCTCAACATTTATGACATCTCAACATTTATGACATCTCAACATTTCTGATATCTCAACATTTATGATAGCCCAACATTAATGCAGGATAAATCTGTGATCAGCCCTGTCACTATCAGCCCACACCGCTGCCAGCCCACACCGCTGCCAGCCCACACCACTGCCAACCCACATCACTACCAGCACAAAGCTATAGCCAGCCAGCAGCTGAGATCATCAACCAAACAAAGAACTTACTTTTGGTAATACAATGCTCAGCCGGAAGTAAACGTTTCCGCAACAATCCTTGCAGCACTGACCGGATGCTTGGCCGGTGGACTAGTTGCAGAACAAATAGGTGGGACTGTGGAATTACAAAACAGGAAGAAACATAAATAAAGGGAAACAAATCAGTTACCTATGGTTTTCTTTGCTAAACTCTCAATTGCTTTATGTCAAAGGTGCTCAGACCCACTCTGTATCATTGCTACCACCACTTGAAAAGCACAGAAGATGGATTCAGCTTAGACGCATTAACTCCATAGCACCAGAGAAAACTGAGGGCACAAGTGGATACATCTTTATCTCTTTAACAATTGATTGTCCAAGCAGCGGCCATATTTGGCCTGCTCTAATGTTTGTTTCAGCACAGCCCCGAATTCCTAAATGTGTGCACTGAGTACAAAAAGGACTTCCTGTTTCTTGCCCTTATCGGGGGGGGGGGGGGGGGGGGTGTCAAACATCAGATCTCACTACCAAGAAAACTAGAGAGGGAGTCAGACATCAGATCTCACTACCAAGAAAACTAGAGAGGGGGTCAAACATCAGATCTCACTACCAAGAAAACTAGAGAGGGGGTCAGACATCAGATCTCACTACCAAGAAAACTAGAGAGGGGGTCAGACATCAGATCTCACTACCAAGATAACTAGAGAGGGGGTCAGACATCAGATCTCACTACCAAGATAACTAGAGAGGGGGTCAAACATCAGATCTCACTACCAAGAAAACTAGAGAGGGGGTCAAACATCAGATCTCACTACCAAGAAAACTAGAGAGGGGGTCAAACATCAGATCTCACTACCAAGAAAACTAGAGAGGGGGTCAAACATCAGATCTCACTACCAAGAAAACTAGAGAGGGGGTCAGACATCAGATCTCACTACCAAGAAAACAGGAGAAGAACCAAGAAGAAAGCACAGATTAAAGTAGTGCTGAGATTCAAACCATGGACCATCCTGTCTGGAGGTCTTGTTTTCCTTTTAGACTATCCCGGCTCTTAGATATTGACAACCTATCCAACGACACTCTGAAACTGTCCAGTTTTATGTTCTGTTTTCCTCTTATCTCTTCTCCCATCAATGTCTCCAGTTGCCACAACATATTTTTCAGTTTGATTTTCTAAAGTTGTGGCAACACTTATAATTACAAGAGATTTACAATTATGGTTGTCTTGTTGCCTTACAATTAATTATGGTTGTCTTGTTGCCTTACAATTAATTATGGTTGTCTTGTTGCCTTACAATTAATTATGGTTGTCTTGTTGCCTTACAATTAATTATGGTTGTCTTGTTGCCTTACAATTAATTATGGTTGTCTTGTTGCCTTACAATTAATTATGGTTGTCTTGTTGCCTTACAATTAATTATGGTTGTCTTGTTTCCTTACAATTAATTATGGTTGTCTTGTTTCCTTACAATTAATTATGGTTGTCTTACAAATAATTATGGTTGTCTTGTTGCCTTACAATTAATTATGGTTGCCTTGTTTCCTTACAATTAATTATGGTTGTCTTGTTGCCTTACAATTAATTATGGTTGTCTTGTTGCCTTACAATTAATTATGGTTGTCTTGTTGCCTTACAAATAATTACGGTTGCCTCTGACAATCTTTCATCTAAAATGTCTCACCCAAAAGACATGCTTATTTATTTAATAAATTATTAGTGACATTACATGGCATTAAGTAAAAGAACAGAGATATATAGAGTGCTGGTTCAACATACAACCAACCAAGCAACAAACCAACCAAGCAACCAACCAGCCAAGCAACAAACCAACCAACCAAAAACATACAAGTCACTTCCATACTACTAGAGCTGGTCACTTACGCCAACCAGCCAAGCAACCAACCAGCCAACCAACCAACCAAATACACACAAGTCACTTCCATACTACTAGAGTTGGTCACTTACGCCAACCAGCCAAGCAACCAACCAGCCAAGCAACAAACCAACCAACCAAAAACATACAAGTCACTTCCATACTACTAGAGCTGGTCACTTACGCCAACCAGCCAAGCAACCAACCAGCCAAGCAACAAACCAACCAACCAAAAACATACATGTCACTTCCATACTACTAGAGCTGGTCACTTACGCAGCAACAAGCAGTGACAGTGATCTGGATGGTGTTGCGCCCAGCCTGACAGACATCTTTGAGGTATAATGGTTTGTGTGTGGACTTGTTATCTCCCCTCTCAATGTTGAGAGGGGTGGCGTTAACACTGACAGTCACAGAGGCAGGCCAGTTTGTGCTCATTTGGCGGTCCTCATGGTGGAAGCATTTCAGCTGCAGCTCAAGATCTGATCTGGAAGAGAGTTTTTTTGGTGAATTTTGTGTGGATTGTAGATCATTTCACTGTCACATCTATAGATCTGATCTGGACTGTACCACACAAGCAATAACTAATACACATGTCACACAAGTAATAACTAATACATAGGCCACACAAGTAATAACTAATACATAGGTCACACAAGCAATAACTAATACACATGTCACACAAGCAATAACTAATACACAGGCCACACAAGCAATAACTAATACACATGTCACACAAGCAATAACTAATACACATGTCACACAAGCAATAACTAATACATAGGCCACACAAGCAATAACTAATACACATGTCACACAAGCAATAACTAATACATAGGCCACACAAGCAATAACTAATACACATGTCACACAAGCAATAACTAATACACAGGCCACACAAGCAATAACTAATACACATGTCACACAAGCAATAACTAATACACAGGCCACACAAGCAATAACTAATACACAGGCCACACAAGCAATAACTAATACACATGTCACACAAGTAATAACTAATACATAGGCCACACAAGTAATAACTAATACACAGGCCACACAAGCAATAACTAATACACATGTCACACAAGTAATAACTAATACATAGGCCACACAAGTAATAACTAATACATAGGCCACACAAGTAATAACTAATACATAGGCCACACAAGTAATAACTAATACACAGGCCACACAAGCAATAACTAATACACATGTCACACAAGCAATAACTAATACACATGTCACACAAGTAATAACTAATACATAGGCCACACAAGTAATAACTAATACACAGGCCACACAAGTAATAACTAATACACATGTCACACAAGTAATAACTAATACACATGTCACACAAGTAATAACTAATACACAGGCCACACAAGTAATAACTAATACACATGTCACACAAGTAATAACTAATACACAGGCCACACAAGTAATAACTAATACACATGTCACACAAGTAATAACTAATACACAGGCCACACAAGCAATAACTAATACACATGTCACACAAGTAATAACTAATACACATGTCACACAAGTAATAACTAATACACATGTCACACAAGTAATAACTAATACACAGGCCACACAAGCAATAACTAATACATAGGTCACACAAGCAATAACTAATACATAGGTCACACAAGCAATAACTAATACATAGGTCACACAAGTAATAACTAATACATAGTCACACAAGCAATAACTAATACATAGGTCACACAAGTAATAACTAATACATAGGTCACACAAGCAATAACTAATACATAGGTCACACAAGTAATAACTAATACATAGGTCACACAAGCAATAACTAATACACAGGCCACACAAGTAATAACTAATACATAGGTCACACAAGCAATAACTAATACATAGGTCACACAAGTAATAACTAATACATAGGTCACACAAGCAATAACTAATACATAGGTCACACAAGTAATAACTAATACATAGGTCACACAAGCAATAACTAATACATAGGTCACACAAGTAATAACTAATACATAGGTCACACAAGCAATAACTAATACACAGGCCACACAAGTAATAACTAATACATAGGTCACACAAGCAATAACTAATACATAGGTCACACAAGTAATAACTAATACATAGGTCACACAAGTAATAACTAATACATAGGCCACACAAGCAATAACTAATACACAGGCCACACAAGTAATAACTAATACATAGGTCACACAAGTAATAACTAATACACAGGCCACACAAGTAATAACTAATACACAGGCCACACAAGTAATAACTAATACACATGTCACACAAGTAATAACTAATACACAGGCCACACAAGTAATAACTAATACATAGGCCACACAAGCAATAACTAATACACAGGCCACACAAGTAATAACTAATACATAGGTCACACAAGCAATAACTAATACACATGTCACACAAGTAATAACTAATACATAGGCCACACAAGCAATAACTAATACACAGGTCACACAAGCAATAACTAATACACAGGTCACACAAGCAATAACTAATACATAGGCCACACAAGTAATAACTAATACACAGGCCACACAAGCAATAACTAATACACAGGTCACACAAGTAATAACTAATACATAGGTCACACAAGTAATAACTAATACACAGGCCACACAAGTAATAACTAATACATAGGTCACACAAGTAATAACTAATACACAGGCCACACAAGTAATAACTAATACACAGGCCACACAAGCAATAACTAATACACAGGCCACACAAGCAATAACTAATACACAGGCCACACAAGCAATAACTAATACACAGGCCACACAAGTAATAACTAATACACAGGCCACACAAGTAATAACTAATACATAGGTCACACAAGTAATAACTAATACACAGGCCACACAAGTAATAACTAATACACAGGCCACACAAGCAATAACTAATACACAGGCCACACAAGCAATAACTAATACACAGGCCACACAAGCAATAACTAATACACAGGCCACACAAGCAATAACTAATACACATGTCACACAAGCAATAACTAATACACATGTCACACAAGCAATAACTAATACACAGGCCACACAAGCAATAACTAATACACATGTCACACAAGCAATAACTAATACACATGTCACACAAGCAATAACTAATACATAGGTCACACAAGCAATAACTAATACACATGTCACACAAGCAATAACTAATACACATGTCACACAAGCAATAACTAATACACAGGCCACACAAGCAATAACTAATACATAGGTCACACAAGCAATAACTAATACACATGTCACACAAGCAATAACTAATACACATGTCACACAAGCAATAACTAATACATAGGCCATACAAGAAATAACTAATAAACAGGTTACATACACAATGACCAACATACAAACCTCATACACAAAAACCAAAAAGCTAACCACATACATAATGACCTAACATACTGATCACACATATACAATACACTTTATGACATTTATCCAATTTCTGACATCTGCTGGTGGGAGTTCTAGACCATTTGTCAAGTACAGTCACCACAAGATGTCAGGGTTTTTATTACATCTCCGGCCCTGATAGGGCCAACTTATTTGTATAAGATTTGAACACCTTCTCCTGATCTAATGCTGGACAAGCTATCAACTCTGCTACCCAACAAACTAACCTGTACATATGTGTGTTGTAGATCGTGTCCCTAGGCTGGATAAGCTATCAACTCTGCTACCCAACAAAACTAACCTACACATATGTGTGTTGTAGATCGTGTCCCTAGGCTGGACAAGCTATCAACTCTGCTACCCAATAAACTAACCTGTACATATGTGTGTTATAGATCGTGTCCCTAGGCTGGACAAGCTATCAACTCTGCTACCCAACAAACTAACCTACACATATGTGTGTTGTAGATCGTGTCCCTAGGCTGGACAAGCTATCAACTCTGCTACCCAATAAACTAACCTGTACATACGTGTGTTTTAGATCGTGTCCCTAGGCTGGACAAGCTATAAAATCTGCTACCCAACAAACTAACCTGTACATATGTGTGTTGTAGATCATGTCCCTAGGCTGGACAAGCTATCAAATCTGCTACCAAACAAACTAACATGTACATATGTGTGTTGGTGTGTTGTAGATCATGTCCCTAGGCTGGACAAGCTATCAACGCTGCTACACTAACCTGTACATAAGTGTATTGTAGACTGTGTCCCTGAGCTGGAACACGTGGTTGCTGACAGCCAGGTTGTGCTCCAACCGAAATGGTGGCAACACAACTCCATCTCTCACTGGAAATGTCAGTCTCAGCTCATCTGGATCTGTGGAGACATCACGATGAAGGTGAGCAAGAATTAGATCAGCAACAGAAATGAATGATGTCAGAGAGGAGCACCACAGATGGCAATGCATACTGGTACCTATTATACTCATATCAATATAACCTACAACAGAAATGGTCCCTATCCCAGTTACATACAGGCTCACATTAAGCACATCAGAATATATATTTGTTAGTTTGTGTGTAGTGTCTAATTTTATATTTTATCGTGGCTCAGATAAAAGCTAATGAAAGAGCTATTGTTTTGTCTTTGGAAATGATTAACTATTGATTAGCTATTAACTAATGATTAGCTATTAGGACCATCCACCGCTACCTCCCTATTCTTCGATCTGACCCTACTACTCGTCTGCTCTTCCCTGACCCACCACTAGTGCCTTTAGACGTGACCGGAACCTCCGAGACTTTCTTGTCAGGGGCCGTCTTCCTGCTGACCACTTCAGCCATCGAGGCACTATCCGCTGCAACCGGAGAGTATGTAAAACTTGTGACCACGTTCTCCAGACCGACACTGTCCTCTTCCCTAATGGTCCTTTCGAGATCAGAGAGGGATTCACTTGCACATCGCGGAACATCATTTATGCCATCATCTGTAAGCGATGCAAGTTGACCTACATCGGTCAGTCTGGTCGCAGAATCGGCGATAGGTGCCGTGAACACTTGAATGACATCACCCAAGAAGCGGACACTCCTGTAGCAGCCCACTTTAACTCGAGGGGCCATCGAGGTAAGACTGATGTCTTGGTAACTGGCCTAGTATCATGCTCCTCTGATCACCACAGTCGGCTCACTCTTGAGCACCGTCTGATCGCTCGTTGGGGCTGCCTCACCCCTCGTGGCATCAATGTATCCCTGTCCCTCTGAGGACCCTCCTGCCTCCGACTCCATCCTCCTACCTATGGACCTCTCTTCCTATTTCTCTTCTTGGGTCCTCTACTCCTCGTCCATCCCTGCTTTTCATATCCTCTTTGAGTAACCCCCATCTTGCCTTCTCTCCTAAACCCCCCCCCTCTCCCTACACCTTTTTCTCTTCTGACTATCTTCATGTCCTTTACCTCTTTATCACTATATCACCTCTCCACCTGGACTGTACGTACGATCTCTCTGCCCACCTCTATTGTCCCTCGTCCTTCCTACCACCCCTCTGCTGATCTACTCCTAGCTCACCCCTCTCCTCTCTATTAACTTGTAGTCACTACTCATCTATACCTACTATTCCAGTATCCCCCTTATCCTGATGCCCACTTTCATTCCCCCTTTGTTCTATCATTCCCTACTTCTTTACCTCCTATGGTTCATACCTCTTGCACACCATCCCCTATTGCTCCACTTCTTCCAGACTTTCTCTTTTTCCATTCACTTCTGACCTACCGCCTCTCCCCCTATCCAGTTTTCACATACCTGCTTCTTATCCCTCCTCTCCATACCTCCTCCTCCAATACTTCCCTACCTCCCGATAGACTAACTTCCTCCGGACCACCCCTCTATCGCCCTTCTCATTATACCGGCTTTATTATTCTTCCTCACCGTATCTCTTCCTCCAGTATCCAATCCTTCCTTTCGTTGACCTACCTCTCAACTCGTTCAGTTCGAGGCCATCCATTCTGTAGAGTCCATCTCTCTCACCCACTGCCTAGTTTACTACTTTGTCGTGTCATTCTATTTCTTTCTCTTAACCTCTCGCGTGATCTCTCACTTCCATTGTTGAGTGATTTATATGTATTGCTTGTTGTGTCCCCGGAGTATCCTCGTCTATGCCCCCTTTCCCCCCCCCCCCCCCTTTTTTGGTTTTCCCGAAATTTGATCCTTTTTGCCCTCTTTACTGACCTGTCTTTGTCACGTGTTGCTTTCTATACACGTTCTCTGCGCTTTAGTCATTTAGTCATTCCGACTGGTTTCAGCACGGATTACAGTTTTCCTGCTCCCTGCTCTGAGCTCAGCTAAGTACAATTTATTATACATTTTTCTCTCTCTTTTTCTATTTTATATATTTTGACGCCCATCATACCTCTCATCATGTAAAATTCATTTCTCTCTTTTCTTATTTTTGCATCCTACTTTCCTCGCCCTCCACTTTATCATCTAACATGTAGTAATTGTGCTTCACCGCTTGTTGTCGTTGTCCATGTATTCTGAAGAAGGCCACAGGCCGAAACGTCAGTATTGTGTTGTGTTCTTTATTTGTAAAGCTGTCACCATACCTTGGAGTGTTTAGCACACCCCACCATTGGCTCCCCAATGATTAACTTGAGGACTCACCCGGACAGTGGGTACCATCAATTCAAATAGATAAAATAAAAAGATGTGACAATAGGATGCTATTGGGAGTGCCTGCATCTCGAGTGATGTCATACAGATGTTCCCAGCATCTGTCTACGAGACAGCAGCCTGATTCACCTATGTCGCCTCTACTCAGTGAAAGTAACATTGTCCTTTCTGGCATGTGTGTCTTTTCTTTAGACAATACGGAATCTCCCCATTTGTCTTTTTTAGTCACCATAAAAATAAAAAGCCTCAATTCCTGTCCTCAAATAGTCAAACTCGTTATGTTGAGATCACAATTGTGCAGTCATTTAGTTGGCATCTACTGAGTGTAGACCACGTGCAATGGTATGTTCCATTTATAAAACATTTTGATGCCAATGTTAATTATAGATGCAGTAATTGCTGGGCCATACACTGCGAGTCCAGCAAAGTAGTTGTGTAATTACTTGTAAATATGAATCTGTTAAAATCAAAGTTGACCAGAATGTGTTCTGGCTGTAAAATGCTTCACATAAATTGGCACTAACTATTGCATGATAGGTACTAGTTAGATCAAAAGTTGTGACCTATGACCTGCCAGTGCCACTGCCACCCCCCCCCCAAAACTGAGTGACAAATGTGCTAAACTAAACCACAGTTGGGACTTTGACCTGCCAGTATTTACTTCATGCAGGACCTTTGACCTGCCAGTATTTACTACAAGACCTCTGACCTGCCAGTATTTACTGCATGACCTCTGACCTGCCAGAGAGAACTTACTTGTCTTGATCATTGGTTTGACATCTGCTGGGTAGGCAGGCTTCATGTCACCTGGGTAGCCTGGGACTGCTCCTGGGGTGATGGGCGGGGTCGGGTTGCCAGGAATAGGGGACTGAGGAAAGCTGTTGTGCTGTTGATATAATAAGTGAGTATTAAAATAGGACAATCTGGCAAACACATTTTGGCAAGATTGTTTTTTATTACATTTTCTTTTATTACAATTGTATTACTATTATTAGTATTCACCACTAACAAAATATCACATGAATTAAATTGAACTTCAAGTGTGTGATAAGTGTTACCTGAGAAATGGATATCACAGGTGTGGTGAGTGTTACCTGTTACCTGAGAAATGGACATCACAAGTGTGATAAGTGTTACCTGAGAACTGGATATCACAGGTGTGATAAGTGTTACCTAAGAAATGGATATCACAGGTGTGATAGGACAACAGCATACCTTCAATATTTGTTACAAGCAAACCTGTACACTAAAAACCACAATATTATTTGTATGAAAGGGGGGGGGGGGGCTGTGTGTTCCCCACACCCAAGAATAAAAAATGAGGAACCAGAGGGTAAAAGAAACAGAGGCCACCCTATAGAAACACTATGAACACCGAAGTAGATGGCAAAAACAGCAGGCATCAGATCCTTTGTCGAAGTTGAGTGGCCTGTCCAGAACAGGGACATGTGGTAAGATACAAAGCAGGGTCCAAGCAAGGTCTGAAACTTAATAGACAAGATTGTTGGACATTGAGAGTTGAGAATTTCAATCAACTCTAAGTGTCAACTCTAAGAGCTCAACAAGACAACAGAAAAGGGACATCACTGGACGGTGATAATTTTATGGGTTGAGTGCTTGCAGTACATGCTCCATAAACAAACAAATCTGGCACCTTGTGTTGTCTCAAACACTTTACAAGTAAAACACCTGCCTTATCTGATCATTACATAAACACTTAACTTATGTGATCATTACATAAATACTTCACTTATGTGATCATTACATAAACACTTCACTTATGTGATCATTACATAAACACTTCACTTATGTGATCATTACATAAATACTTCACTTATGTGATCATTACATAAACACTTCTCTTATTTGATCATTACATAATTAGTATCACACAACACCTTCCACTATCCAAGGATCACCTTCCTACCAACTATCCAAGGGATCACCTCTCAACCCACTATCCAAAGATCACCTCCCTACCAACTATCCAAGGATCACCTCCCTACCAACTATCCAAAGATCACCTCCCTACCAACTATCCAAAGATCACCTCCCTACCAACTATCCAAAGATCACCTCTCAACCCACTATCCAAAGATCACCTCCCTACCAACTATCCAAGGATCACCTCCCTACCAACTATCCAAAGATCACCTCCCTATCAACTATCCAAGGATCACCTCTCAACCCACTATCCAAAGATCACCTCCCTACCAACTATCCAAGGATCACCTCTCAACCAACTATCCAAGGATCACATCTCAACCCACTATCCACGGTTCACCTCTCTTACTCATTGTCCAAGGATCACCTATCAACCCACTATCCAAAGATCACCACCCTACCAACTATCCAAAGATCACCTCCCAACACACTACCAAAGGATCACCTCCCTATCAACTATCCAAGGATCACCTCCCAACACACTATCCAAGGATCACCTCCCTACCAACAATCCAAAGATCACCTCCCAACACACTATCCAAGGATCACCTCTCTTACTCATTGTTCAAGGATCACCTCCCTACCAACTATTCAAGGATCACCTCCCAACACACTATCCAAGGATCACCTCCCTACCCACTATCCAAGGATCACCTCCCTACTAACTATCCAAGGATCACCTCCCAACACACTATCCAAGGATCACCTCCAACACACTATCCAAGGATCACCTCTCTTACTTATCATCCAAGGATCACCTCCCAACACACTATCCAAGGATCACCTCCCAACACACTATCCAAGGATCACCTCCCTACTAACTATCCAAGGATCACCTCCCAACACACTATCCAAGGATCACCTCTCTTACTTATCATCCAAGGATCACCTCCCAACACACTATCCAAGGATCACCTCTCTTACTTATCATCCAAGGATCACCTCCCAACACACTATCCAAGGATCACCTCTCTTACTTATCGTCCAAGGATCACCTCCCAACACACTATCCAAGGATCACCTCTCTTACTTATCGTCCAAGGATCACCTCTCTTACTTATCGTCCAAGGATCACCTCTCTTACTTATGGTCCAAGGATCACCTCTCTTACTTATCATCCAAGGATCACCTCCCAACACACTATCCAAGGATCACCTCTCTTACTTATCGTCCAAGGATCACCTCTCTTACTTATCGTCCAAGGATCACCTCTCTTACTTATCGTCCAAGGATCACTTCTCCTACTTATCATCCAAGGATCACCTCTCTACCACACACACACACAGCAATGCTGTGACACAAACACCCTGCACTTACTGTCTGCCCAGGGTATGGACTGTAGCTGGGAGCAGGTCCAAGTTGTCTTTGGGGGTGTCCATACTGTCCCTGTGCCATGTACGGGTGCTGGCCATTGGGATAAGGAGACGGTCCTCCTGGCCTCATGCCAGCCATGGTTTGGGGCATGCCATACGTGGGTGACGGCAGCGGTTGCTGAGTGGCTGGGTAACCTGGCTTGCCCGGGTATGGTTGGTGGGGGGTCATATAAGGGGGTCCATGTGGGCTAGGCCCTCCTGGGACAAACTGCTGTAAGGAAAAAACAACAATCAAGAAAATATATAGCATAGTATATATATTCATCATCAAGCACCATACTTGCTGGCGTATGTGATCATGTCTCTCCACAACTTTCGATCTCAACATTTATTTCTCATTTTTGTTGTTAACATGCTGCCAAGCCATTCTCTTAAGCTGTTTGGCATCTTTTTTTCTTTGCTTTCCTCAATTTTACCAGCTGTCACAATATATTCCAGTTGTTCCCTTCTCATTACATCAGAAAAATACTTGTGATATGCTGCCAACACTTTACTGAGATCACCACTGTAAGATAGGATTCGTACCGAGGAATGGTGAGAGTTCCGTGCTCAGCTGGTGAAACTGATGATGATGTGTAAAGAGATGTGGACACACACCTTGACATCAACAACTGTTTGTGCTAGAGGCAATCTAGGAGGACTGGAGATGGTTGGTACATGTGAGACTATATGTGCCTGGGTCCAACCAGTAAAATAGTAATGTAATGAAGAGAGTAAAATAAAAAAAGTAAAGAGCCCCCGTCACGCCAAGTGGCGTATAGGAAATATGGTGTTAGTGACCCGTCACGCCAAGTGGCGTATAGGAAATATGGTGTTAGTGACCATAAACTTTATAGACATGATTTTTGGGGTAATGTGGTCAGTATTACGACCATACCGCTTTACTTTCCCAGAAAAAATCTGGTACCCATTTAAGGCTGGGTGAACCCGGAAGCTGTCGGTTGGGATCAAACCTTACCTGTTGTCCTTTGTAGTCCAGTTCACTAACCACTGAGCTATCACGGTCCCAATGGAGAGGAGACAAAATCTTATTTTCCTGATCCAAGAGTTATTTGAGAATAAGCTCTTCGACTTGATGTCATGGACAAGGAAAACATGAGTCTGTGGTGATTATAGTGTAAAGTGTGGTCCTGACATATGGGGTTTGGGCACGATGTTGCAAGGGATGGGCATTCAGAGATGACATGTGAATCACATCTGGGCAGCCACATATAGGGTGTGATGGCACGATGGTGTGATGACATGATGGTACGATGGCATGATGGCACGACGGTGTGATGGCATGACGGTGTGATGGCATGATGGTGAGATGGGATGATGGTGTGATGCTATGATGGCACGATGGTGTGATGGCACGATGGTGTGATGGCATGAAGGTGTGATGGCATGAAGGTGTGATGGCACGATGGTGTGATGGCATGAAGGTGTGATGGCATGATGGTGTGATGGCATGATGGTGTGATGGCATGATGGTGTGATGGCATGATGGTGTGATGGCATGATGGTGTGATGGCATGATGGATTCAAACTTAAATATAACTCCAAGAAGTCAAAATGTCTATGCAATCTAAGAACAGTAACTTATTCCTGTCCACATAAAGAACATATTGGGGTTGGGATGTCCAAAAATGTACCGAAAGATGTGGATATTATGCCATTCCCATAAACTAGCAACATGACGCATCAATGTCCACTTAACGTGGAACCATCAAGAAGATGAGAGTAAGACCAAACAAAGAACAGTCAGATACTTACATCCATCTGAGCACCATTTGGATACATGGATTGTCGCTTCTGCATGTACGGGTTATGGTATGGAGCTGGTCTTCTGTGGTAAACTGTTGATAAGTTCTGCTTCATAGGCCCAGGTCCCTGACATGAACCCCCAGCCCCCATTGGCATGGCATGTCTTTGGCTAGGCATGCCTGGTGGGTACTGGCCACCATACTGATGTTGCCCGGTTGGCATCTATAAATACAAAAAATATATAACTATTTATAAATCTGTTTCACTTGCTGGAGATACTTGTATCATCATTGTCATCATGATAGTTTTAGCTCAAAGTGCTCCTTGTTTTTATCACAAGGCTGGCTCTCTAAAAAAAAAAACCAACCAACTCTAAAATAATAATTTGTATAAATAAATGTACAGCTGGCAAGTTTTCTTGCTTCCAATGACCAACATTGAAAGGAATTTTCATGAAACTTGCTACATGAGCCAGTGTTGCTGCTGAAACATTCGTTCAGTGAAAAAGTCAACTAAGTTATTGTGTTAATATTTTTAGGTAGCTCTATGAGATATCATCTTTAGGTAGCTCTATGAGATATCATCTTTAGGTAGCTCTGTGGGATATCACATTTAGGTATCTCTGTGAGATATCATCTTTAGGTAGCTCTGTGAGATATCACATTTAGGTAGCTCTGTGGGGCTACCACATTTAGGTAGTACTGTGAGATATCCCCTTTAAGTAGCTCTGTGGATATCATATTTAGGCAGCTCTGTGAGAT
The DNA here is from genome assembly GCA_032433765.1 of Megaustenia siamemsis. NCBI lineage: Eukaryota > Metazoa > Mollusca > Gastropoda > Stylommatophora > Ariophantidae > Megaustenia > Megaustenia siamemsis. The sequence goes on along the minus strand of JAVIAB010000117.1, from coordinate 5,944,517 downwards.
ATCACCTTTAGGCAGATGTCATAGCTGTTATTATTTCCCTTAGACAGCAATGACTGATGTTAAAGTTACCTTCACGCAGATGAATTAAATGTAACATCACCTTTAGGCAGATGTCACAGGTGCTAACATCACCTTTAGGCAGATGCCGCAGGTGCTAACATCACTTTTAGGCAGATGTCACAGGTGCTAACATCACCTTTAGGCAGATGTCACAGGTGCTAACATCACCTTTTGGCAGATGTCACAGGTGCTAACATCACCTTTTGGCAGATGTCACAGGTGCTAACATCACCATTAGGCAGATGTCACAGGTATTAACATCACCTTTAGACAGATATCACAGGTGCTAATATCACCTTTAGGCAGATGTTGCAGGTGCTAACATCACCTTTAGGCAGATGTCATAGGTGCTAACATCACCACTGTCTAAAACATCCCCCTGTACTTAAACATGTAGATCCCACACAGGCCACCCAGTTAAAGAGCTGATTTTATTACAGAACAAAGGTTAATTGGATCATAGCACGCTCATTAATTTGATGACTTTATGAAAGATGATTTTACTTGAGACCAACGAAGAAATGGTGATGCAACTGATGATCTCATCAGCCATTAGGAAGATAAGATGGACATTTATGTTGGGCGTGTTGAGAAGAGACAACAAGAGAATTCCAAAACAGGCTCTTCTATGGGAATCATCAGGATCCAGGGGGCCTCAGTAGCCTAGTTGGGAAAACCACCCGACAGGGCTACCGACGTTTGGACAACCCGTGTACGATTCCCGCTGGAAGCAGTGTGAGTTGTACTCAGGGTTGAAAAAAAATACTCTAGCGGTCAACCCAGCCACTGGCAGAAATGGATATCAGGATAGTACTCTGGGAAGGTGAGGAATGCCACTTCACATCTGAGTTTCGATGCTTGAAGCAACACTGTCCAGAAGTCTTTGAACACTTCTGGAAACCAGCCGAGCACATATGGCTGAAAACTCGCATGTTAAGACACCGATTCAAGTCTCATACTTTACCTTTACATTAGGATACAGGAAAAGTGGAAGACCTCAAAAGACACTAAAAAGAACACTTATAAGAGAAGCAATGTTGGCAGGCATAGACTCATTAGATAAAATTAAATATCACGCTAATAACAGTGATGGATGGTGAAAAACACTATGAGCCCCATACGACGTCTAGCAGCGAGGTAAGGATCAAGATAAAATAATGATAACTTTGATATCACTTTATAGATCTCTCTCTAAAAGCTTGCAGGATGGTGCCTGATAACAAAACATTTGGGAAGGGTAGTTCACGTCTGTGGGATGTGTGTGGAGAAGGGGTGTGTGGAAATACTTAGTGGCAGGAGAAGGTCGGAGAGAGAGAGAGAGAGAGAGAGAGAGAGAGAGAGAGAGAGAGAGAGAGAGAGAGAGAGAGAGAGAGAGAGAGAGAGAGAGAGAGAGAGAGAGAGAAGCAAATAGGAGCGAAAAGATGCTGGACTGTGTGATGATGTGGCACTGGGAAAAATTATCAACTGTGACACAACATGAAAGGTCAAGGTTTATGGAGAGTCATGAAGTCAATGCCAACAACTCACAGTACGGACCAGGGATACACAGACCAAGAATATACAGATCAGGGATACATGGACCAGGGATACACAGACCAGGAATACACAGACCAAGAATATACAGATCAGGGATACATGGACCAGGGATACATGGACCAGGGATACACGGACTAGGAATGGACAGGAATGATGATTTCTTATGTGACTACAAAGGGTGATATTTATATGACCAGGAAGGGTACTACTGATGTGTTATAGAAATCTCAAAGACAACAACAAAACCTGCTTCATTCAAAACAAAATCTACATAAAAATCCTAAGGAAACCTTGGATAGTGAACAACAACTATGATGACATGTAACAGGTCTTCAACACTGAAGAGAACTGACTTACAAACACCATTTTACGGTGGAAATTAAAATATTATGGCCTCGTTAACATTCACTGGGGGTGGAGAAGGTATGCCTGGAAAGAAGAATAACGGAGGGATTGGTTTTCGGGAAGACACGCAAACCAAGAAGAAGATGGTTTCAAGACATCAAATAGACCTTGAATTCTTATGACAGAGGCTGTGGGAGATGTGGCCAGAGAGAGGGAGGGGGAGAGTGGGAGAAAGGGAGTGAGAGAGCCGGAGAGAAAGAGACAGAGATTCTTTCACATGTACTGTGATGAGAACAATGTTCTGTAAAGGACAAGAAACAAAAAGAGTAAACAAGAAATGATGACTGGATGAATGATGTCATTGATATAAAGAGTAACATATAAATGATGACTGGATGAATGATGTCATTGATATAAAGAGTAACATATAAATGATGACTGGATGAATGATGTCATTGATATAAAGAGTAACATATAAATGATGACTGGATGAATGATGTCATTGATATAAAGAGTAACATATAAATTATGACTGGACGGATGATGTCATTGATATAAAGAGTAACATATAAATGATGACTGGACGAATGATGTCATAGATATAAAGAATAACATGAGACCCAGCTTGGAATGTGCAGGATGTCTTTACAAGATGACTTTACCAGGGACTATGATTTAGATAGGAAGACAAAGGATGATTTTAGCTAGGACTATGAAGGATGACTTACCTGCATACCAGGACCGTACTGATTGTTCATATTCATTTGCATGTTGATGTTCATATGTTGTTGGTTCTGCTGCTCCTGCATGGCCACCATACTGGCAGTTGCTGTGGCTGTTGCTGTCGCCGTTGCAGCTGCTGCTACGTATGCTGCTGCTGAGAGTGCCCCTGGTGGTGCAGTGTAGTCACTGGGGGCACCACCTGACATCTGGGGCTGGTTAGAACCAGGGGTGTTGAGGTTGGCACGTAGCCACTGGGGAGAGAAAGTACATGTAAACTATCTATGTTAACTGTCTGTGTGAACTGTCTATGTGAACTGTCTGGCTTATATGTAGTGGTCAGTGTTGTCTTCTCTAGTTTATCGTACGCTACATCTTCTTCTTCAGCAATCAGCCATTGCTGTGTGTTTAGACATTTAGGCCAGCTTGGGCTGTTGAGACTATCCCTGGAACATCTGGGATTACTTTTGTTTTGTTTTTACAGTTGGGCCATGGGGGTGGAGGTTTCACACAGATCTTTGTTTGGTTCTGATGCATGAACATATTGTCTGAAGGTTTCATACATTACAGCAAGATCCACGTATTGTCTGAAGGTTTCATACATTACAGCAAGATCCACGTATTGTCTGAAGGTTTCATACATTACAGCAAGATCCACGTATTGTCTGAAGGTTTCATACATTACAGCAAGATCCACGTATTGTCTGAAGGTTTCATACATTACAGCAAGATCCACGTATTGTCTGAAGGTTTCATACATTACAATACAGCAAGATCCACATAAGGTGCTCACAGTAGCACAAGATTCTGCTACCATTTTTTTTTATGTTCTATCCAAGAGAGCAAAATAGAATGTGTGAGAGTGAGTGAGTGAGTGAGTGAGTGAGTGAGTGAGTGAGTGAGTGAGTGAGTGAGTGAGTGAGTGAGTGAGTGAGTGAGTGAGTGAGTGAAAGAGAGGAGTGAGAGTGAGAGAGAGAGAGTGTTGGAAATAGAGACAGGAAAACAGGCAGGGTAAAACATAGCTGTAGATGAGGGTTGTCTGGTAGCACAGATGGTGTGTGAAGCATGATGATGGTAGGATAATGTTGTTATGTACAATAATGATGATATACGTACAGTAATGGTGAGATTAACAATAATATATGTACAATAATGGTGAGATTAATGATATAATCACAATAATGGTGAGATTAATGATGATTATAATCACAATAATGGTGAGATTAATGATGATATATGTACATATGATGGTGAAGTTGTGTGCTTAGTACACCTTTATACGGATCAGAAACTTGGACTACCTATGCAGGGCAGGAGAAAAGGTTAAACAGCTTTCATGTGCGTTGCCTTCGCAAGATTATGAACAACAAATGGCAGGACAAAGTAACTAACTCTAATGTCTTACAATGACCCAAACTCCCATCGATCATGGCAACACTTAGGAATTGTAGACTAAGGTGGCTGGGCCATGTACGAAGATTGGCAAACAATCGTACTCCCAAACATATATTGTATGGCGAACTTAAGGACAGAAAGAGACCAAAGGGCAGACCAATGCTGAGATATAAGGATGTTTGCCTTCCTTGAGGGAATTTTCTTAAAGTGAATAGGAAAATGTGGGGCTGCACATCGTAGCACATGAGAACAAAAATAAAAAAATGGCACAGCAACTTTCGAGACAGTAAAAAAAAGTAAAGTACCCCCCGTCACGCCAAGTGGCGTATAGGGAAATATGGTGTTAGTGACCCTATATTTTACAGACCTTCAGCACATGATTTTTGGGGTAATGTGGTCGGTATTACACCCGTGCTGCTTTTACTTTCCCAGAAAAAATCCGGTACCCATTTAAGGCTGGGTGAACCCGGAGCCGTCGGTTGGGATCGAACCCTACCCTTGTCCGTAGTAGTCCAGTTCACTAACCACTGAGCTATCGCGGCTCCTACTAATTTTTAGGGAATTAGTAAAACCCAGGTGTCCTCGCCAGGATTACGAACCCCGGCTGTTGCCGTGGTAAGCCAACCGTTTCGAGACAGTGCTGATATCAAATTCAGAAAACAGAAGGCGCAAGAGAAAAGAGACAAGGTCAGGTACCACAAATACACCTTGCTTGTTCTGTGGATGGATCTGTCTTTCCAGGATTGGCAAATTCAGCCACAAGAAAAGATGTTCAGTAAAGCAGCACCCAGTATGAGACACTAATGCTTTACCCAACTACTGATTTATCATGATTGCTTGCTACCAACCGTCTATCAAGGTCATGACAAAGGCCATATATATATACATATGATGGTGAGATTAATGATGATATATGTACATATGATGTTGATATTAATGATGACATATGTACATATGTTGAGATTAATGATGACATATGTACATATGATGTTGAGATTAATGATGATATGTGTACACATGATGTTGAGATTAATGATGATATATGTAACTATGTTGAGATTAATGATGATATATGTATACATGATGTTGAGATTAATGATGATATATGTACATATGATGTTGAGATTAATGATGATATATGTACATATGATGTTGAGATTAATAATAATATGGTTGCATAATCAACAATGGTTATTAAACAATTAGATACTTGATATAAAAGAATGGTGCAGAGACCCGGCAATCTCTCTCAAAGACAGCCAACAACATACTGAGAACTTACTTATACGGGGAAATAACCTGTGGGTTATATCCAGATCTAGCCATGCCAGAGTAGGGTACATGGGGCGCCTGCGAATGACCAGGCGCCCTCGACATGGTCGTGTTGGCGAAGCCTGGGGTGTTGTGAGTGAAGGGCCCACTCTGCGTTGTGTGTACCGGGAAGATCGTGGTCACAACGTTGAGCTGGGTCTGCCCTTGGCTCGGACCTCCCCATCCTGAATTCGGATCTCCACTGTCCACAACAAAATGGGAAGATGACGTTAGACATATTATAACAATGTTCTTGTAAGTGGGTAATGTGCCAGTCAAATTATAGTAATGTAGCAGCTCAGTAATAAGTTAATCAAATTATAGTAATGTTGTAGCAGCTTAGTAATGTGTCTGTCAAATTATAGTAATGTTGTAGCAGCTCAGTAATGTGTCTGTCAAATTATAGTAATGTTATAGCAGCTCAGTAATGTGTCTGTCAAATTATAGTAATGTTCTAGCAGCTCAGTAATGTGTCTGTCAAATTATAGTAATGTTATAGCAGCTCAGTAATGTGTCTGTCAAATTATAGTAATGTTATAGCAGCTCAGTAATGTGTCTGTCAAATTATAGTAATGTTCTAGCAGATCAGAATTAAGTTAGTCAAATTATGGTAACGTTCTAGTAATTGAATCTTCATTTACGATGCCTACTGGTGTAGGTGATCATACCACTTCACAACTTTCCATCAGCTTGTTTATAAATTTTGTTGAACAACTTCCCCCAACAACCTACCATAATGCCCCAGCATCGTGTTTATCTCTACCTCCTCTTCTTCTTCTTTCCTCAATTTTCCTGTTGCCATATTCCACCAGTTTCCCTTCTCTGTGGCCACAAATGATTGTTGCTTCCCCTCATGTGTATGTGTGAGCACGCGCGTGCGTGGGGAGAACTTCTAGAATGTCTTTGTTACAAGTGTTTGCTACAAAAATACAAGTTAGTGAAGAAATTAAACGATGGTTGGTGGTTAAGTAGGCATGGACAAGAGATCATGCTCATATGAAACCATCACCTTCGTTTCAACCTGTAACCTTTAACTCAACCAATCTTTGTATCAACCTATGACCTTTAAGTCAACCAATCTTTGTATCAACCTATGACCTTTAAGTCAACCAATCTTTGTATCAACCCGTGACCTTTAAGTCAACCAATCTTTGTATCAACCCGTGACCTTTAAGTCAACGAATCTTTGTATCAACCCGTGACCTTTAAGTCAACGAATCTTTGTATCAACCCGTGACCTTTAAGTCAACGAATCTTTGTATCAACCCGTGACCTTTAAGTCAACCAATCTTTGTATCAACCCGTGACCTTTAAGTCAACCAATCTTCTTATCAACCCGTAACCTTTAAGTCACTGACATCCCCACACATAAGGACTAATGACACCCCCACACATAAGGACTAATGACACCCCCACACGTAAGGACCAATGACACCCCCACACATAAGGACTACTGCCACCCTCACGGCGCTAAAAGTCGCTGTCCTCGATGGAAACGTTAAGTGGCCGGTGTCCGTCAGGTGAGTGAATCGAGCCACCATACGATTGCCCCGCTCCCCCCCCCCCTTTTCCTCCATGTAGGCGTATGTTCTATGTAGACTGTCCCTGTCCGTAGCGAGAAGCGTGCCCCACAATAGGTCCGTGGACTTCACCTGCATTATTAAAGGTGAGCACGGGTTGGAAATGTCAGGTAACTCTCCTGGGTTGAACAGATCCAAACTTGTCCAGAAATCACTTATTTATGAAATCGCGCTAGTGATGCAGTCACATCAGGATTTCTGCGGCGTGTGGTCGAGATAGTGCAGCCCAGCTACTGCATGAAACAGTCTCCGAGTTGAACAACCTGCTGGGGTTCTTGTGGTTGCCCGTCGCTGCAGAGGCAAGTCGTTGATCGCTGTGACTGGGGGCAGGTCTCGTGCAGACCACCACAAAGCGGGTCAGATAAACGACATCTCTCGGTGCCCTTATTTCGATGTCCTTGATGTGAGCACAATCAATACGGTAGACCCTCGGTGATGCCTCCTGCCCCCGTGTCCCGACACTACAGCGTACAGCATCATCAATTAAGGAGACATTTCGGTGGCTTTGTCGTGGTAGGCACTGGTTCGCATCGATCTCAGTCTACGCTCCAATAATAGCAACACAATGGGAGCGGAGTGGGGTGGACTTAGGCGCACGCTAGATTACTTTGTGCATCATGTTTGACATCAGTACAAAGTAATGAAGAAATCATTGGAATATGAAATAACAAGCTCGGCCTTAAAGTTCACAGTATTGTATCGACCACTTTGTTCTGCTTGATGCGGCAGGCAGGGGCGGAACTGCAACGGGTAGGATACGAGAGCTAGAGAGGGAGCTACTCGTGCCAGGGGCGGAGATGCAGTTGGTAGATTAGCATATGAGAGCTATAGAGCTCTCTCAAGCTAAAGCTTCGTACAATATCCTCCGACGAAGATAGGACTAGGCACAGTTGGAGGCGAGGCCGAACAACAACAGATCCGCTAAGCTGATGTTGTTTGTTGCTGCTAAATGAAGACAAAACTGCCACCACTCGCCTTCTGGTGTTGGCCGAATTCGATCGCTCAGACCCTTGGTGTCAGCTGCAGCGAAGGCGTGGACAAGTGGTAGGCTGATGGAATTTATGTTTTATTTGAGTCTGGCTTGAGGGCTGATCACACAACAGCACCCGACTCAACTAAATAGCAAAGTGTTGCACAAGGCATCATTCTACGTCATCACTACTTTGGTTAAGAGACCATGCATGCCATGGCACTAGATTAGCGTGGAATGTACGCTCAACAACGGTATGGTAACGTTCGGCTTCTAGAACTGGTGTGACAGTTTTTCGAATGTGCATGCTGGAGAAGACATTTGGTGGTAAACTGTTGGTCAAGTGATTAGGCACAAGCAACCAGGCTCCACGAATCGATTCATTAAACACAGGCCAAACAATGAAGGAGGGAAGGAAAGAAGGAAAGAAGGAAGGAAGGAAGGAAGGAAGGAAGGAAGGAAGGAAGGAAGGAAGGAAGGAAGGAAGGAAGGAAGGAAGGAAGGAAGGAAGGAAGGAAGGAAGGAAGGAAGGAAGGACTCATAGTTGGATTCAGTGTCGCGTCTATAAACTTATAAAATCAGACCGAGACGCGTATGCAGACATGACAGCTACATAGGCGAACACTGAATGTATGTTGGTAGTCGGCTGTGTTTTGTCCACGTCATCGCTGAAGGCGAGAGGCCGTGATAACTAAAGTGCTCATCTATAATTGACGATGTCATCTACTGATGTGTTGTGCCAACCAAACGGCGACCGAGACATGAATGCCATCAACTAAGTGCCGTGCTTGGCATTGCGCCAAAGATCAAGAATACACCATGATGGCACAAGCTGGCCCGCTGTACAAGAACGGCCCGCTGAAGAAAGTCAGCTCCCATGGGAGTTCTGAGTGATGGAGGACAAGTCCTTCAAGATGACGTTGACCCAATTCCTGCTTTAGGTCCATCATGGTTCGATTCACAGACAGGATTGCTGTGCACCAACGATGGCTACTGGGAGAGACTTGTCTCTCACCTTGAAACCCATTGAGGGCGGTGTGTACATGTGTTTGTGGAATTAAACGTTGGATTGTGTACGAAGCTTAGACAGTCACGTGAATGTACAGAAGCTAGACAGTTAAGTGGATGTACAGAAGCTAGACAGTCACGTGGATGTACAGAAGCTAGACAGTCACGTGGATGTACAGAAGCTAGACAGTCACGTGGATGTACAGAAGCTAGACAGTCACGTGGATGTACAGAAGCTAGATAGGCACGTGGTGTATTCGTGCACTTTGATCGCGGGCGACATCCGCACGTGAGGACTTAAAGAGTCGGATGAGATTAATGTACATGGATTAATGTAACTCCTCGATAGCATTACACAAGGTCCATGTGATTCGGGGGTGCACGACAGAAATGAATGAACGGACAGGTGAAAGGGTTGACAGACAAAACAGAAATGAATGAACGGACAGGTGAAAGGGTGGACAGTTAACCCTCGAAGTACCGTCAGGATCCAGTACGCACTCGCCAGCGCGTCCCAGTACTTCACGAGGCTATAGTGCATTCCCCATACATCTCATGCGCTATTCCACAGCCAGCTACAAATTACTTAGGTCTGCTGGCTGAGAGGGAATTCCAGAAAAAAACTACCAACTGTCATGACGTTTTCAGTTTTGCCAGTAGTTTTAGGAAGAGTGAAGCCAGCCGCCTATATTTGTATACGTCACGCTAGTTGGTGGGTTGTTCTGGTTTTATTTTCTGCCTGCGGGGCTTAATAAATTTACAGTCGACTGTGGTTAACCCACCAGTCCACGACCATCCCCCACCCCGTCCCCCAATCACAATAAAAGACCTTCCAAGTAAGTAGGTCAGTATACGGTCAACATGACATATTTGTCGGCGATGAGACGGGAAATGGACGATGGTACAGCTCACGCAACAGGCGGTCTCGGGAACAGCTGACAGCTTGCCCTGGAGTGAGAGAAGGAAGTATAAAGCCCCGCCTACGTGCCTACCATCACGTCGCGCGTGCATCATCAGTTACATCTACCTCTTTCACACCAACACAGTTTATGTCACTCCACATACGCGTGTATGTCTTGTCACTTCACACACGCGTCTCATACCTTTAGTCGTCCTCATACCCACACACACTCACGTCTTATACCTTTAGTCGTCCTCATACCCACACACACACACGTCCAATATCTTTAGTCGTCGTCATACCCCCACGCACACACACGTCTTATACCTTTAGTTGTCGTCATACCCCCACACACACACGTCCAATATCTTTAGTCGTCGTCATACCCCCACACACACACACGTCTTATACCTTTAGTTGCCCTCATACCCCCACACACACTCACGTCTTATACCTTTAGTCGCCCTCATACCCCCACACACACAACGTCTTATACCTTTAGTCGTCTCCCTCATTTACTCTCCCACCACAAGCAATGACCTTCCATTCCTATTGACATGAACCCCCCCCCCCTTTCCGGCTGTTAACTCCCATCATCTCCTACCTTTCCCTGGACCATGAACCTTCCTGCTCCCCCCCCCTTTGTTTGTGTACTCACAGTATCTCCCAAATTTCCCTCGACCATGAACCCCCCCCCCCCCCTGTGTTTGTGTACTTCCATCGTCTCCCAACTTTCCCTGGACCAGGAACCCTCCCTGAAGAATTAATATGACAGGTCACGTGGCTCTGTGGACGGGGAGCGCCCTGTTTGCCCGTCGCAGAATAACGTCAACAACTGAGATTGCAAGCACAACAGCTTTCATGCAAACAGACTATCGTGGGTTAAGTTTTACCCAGTTGGTATTTGGACTGTCAAGAGTTAAATTAGATCCAGTTGGTACTTGGACTGTCGCAGGATAAATTAGACCCAGTTGGTACTTGGACTGTCGCAGGATAAATTAGACCCAGTTGGTACTTGGACTGTCGCAGGATAAATTAGACCCGGTTGGTACTTGGACTGTCGCAGGATAAATTAGACCCGGTGGTAGTGTCTCACAACATGACTTCGCCGTGTCAAGGACGCGGCCTCGGTGTGATATACTTGCTTGGAGTTATTATTTACTTTCAAATGAGAGAGAACCCAGGCGACACGGACAATCCTTGCCCCAATAACAACCTCAGTGAGGCTCTGTGACATGCTAGTTATGTGATAAGGGCATGAGGCTGAGCCTCTTCTATGAGGAGGCAGAGAGACAACATTTGTTATGTGATTTGTGAAAATGAGGCGTGTTCACTTGTTTTGTGGCGATGTTTTTATAAGCATAAACGTGATGAACAATGTATAAACGTGACGTGGTTAGATTGCGACAAATGTATAAACGTGACGTGGATAGATTCCCACAAAATCGACATAAGTGACGGAGGCTAGGTTCCTACCAAACGCAGAAACGCGACGGTGACTAAGTTCCGACAACGCCCCCCCCCCCCCCCCCAACAGAATTGTTTGTAATGGAAGCGCACTTCATAGCGAATGACGTCAAACACTACGTGGACCGATGACGTCATTCGTCTTAAACAGCTCGAGGGTAAAGAGTCAATGAGCGGACCCGAGTGGACACGGAATTGTGATCGACTACGCCAGTCGTGTCACAAGCCACGTGATTGTTCATGTTTGTGTTTCACCATCAGGAGTTTCGATCAATCTTTGGTACAGTATGCACACAGCTCAACCCTTCTGTCGCACAATATATACACCCCGTTCGATTGTGTTATGAAACCGCAGATCATTACTCATCGCCTTCTCCCATTGTTCGCACCGTTTCCTCTCATCTCCCATCGTCTCTCATTGTTTATCCACGTGATCTGAACGATAACGGCCGAGAACAACGAGTAAAGTTCATATAAACTATGATAATGTGATCACGCCCCCACGGAGGTCCGAGGTGCGCCATCTTCAGGAGGCGGAAGAAAGAGCGTGGTGTGTCCCGGGCTATTTTTAGAAACATCCGGGTAACAACGGACTTTGACAAGACAATTGAGGGCGAGGGAGCAATGCGCGAGCTTTATTGATTTCTGTGAGGACGAGTGAGTGGTAAACAAACCAAGACTGGGGAGCGACATCTGTTTATGGAGGAGGGAGCGATGAGGAAAGATGGGGAGTCCGATTGAAAATATGGAAGAGTGTGTGGCAGACGGAGACAGAGAGAGAGAGAGAGCAGAAAGCGGGTGTCACTATAACGGGAGAGTCACATGAACTCAATATAGCATGCGGGTTGGGGAACATGGAAGCTGGGAAAGGGGCAGGAATCAATCGTGTGGCCATTTTATATCTGGTTGTCACGTGGTGAGACGACACCCACAGCAGAGCTGAAGGGACAAGTTAAAGAAGTGTGGAATATGTTAACCTGTAGCATTTGATGGTCGGGCGAGTTTCAGGCCGCCTCACAGCTGAAAGCTTTCACCTCAAATTGCCATTTTAGATCACATGTTGACAACTTTACAGCAGGAGTCATGAGTCTAGTACATACCTCTCATTCTTAACAGAAATATTGTAGGGGAGTGGTTTGTGACAGGACACAGAATGTGACATCATTTAGCTTATGTATGTGTATGTGTGTATCGTATTTTACTTGTAAGAAAAAGATCAAAGATGGTAAAATCTAAGAGTTGGGGGACGCAACATTTAGACTGTAAACACAACGGCTTCTAAGTACTTGGGAGTGTGCTATAGATGAAGTGTGTTATAGATGAAGTGTGCTATAGATGAAGTGTGTTATAGATGAAGTGTGCTATAGATGAAGTGTGTTATAGATGAAGTGTGTTATAGATGAAGTGTGCTATAGATGAAGTGTGTTATAGATGAAGTGTGCTATAGATGAAGTGTGTTATAGATGAAGTGTGCTATAGATGAAGTGTGTTATAGATGAAGTGTGTTATAGATGAAGTGTGTTATAGATGAAGTGTGTTATAGATGAAGTGTGCTATAGATGAAGTGTGTTATAGATGAAGTGTGTTATAGATGAAGTGTGTTATAGATGAAGTGTGCTATAGATGAAGTGTGTTATAGATGAAGTGTGTTATAGATGAAGTGTGCTATAGATGAAGTGTGCTATAGATGAAGTGTGTTATAGATGAAGTGTGCTATAGATGAAGTGTGTTATAGATGAAGTGTGCTATAGATGAAGTGTGTTATAGATGAAGTGTGTTATAGATGAAGTGTGCTATAGATGAAGTGTGTTATAGATGAAGTGTGTTATAGATGAAGTGTGCTATAGATGAAGTGTGCTATAGATGAAGTGTGTTATAGATGAAGTGTGCTATAGATGAAGTGTGTTATAGATGAAGTGTGTTATAGATGAAGTGTGTTATAGATGAAGTGTGTTATAGATGAAGTGTGTTATAGATGAAGTGTGTTATAGATGAAGTGTGTTATAGATGAAGTGTGCTATAGATGAAGTGTGCTATAGATGAAGTGTGCTATAGATGAAGTGTGTTATAGATGAAGTGTGTTATAGATGAAGTGTGCTATAGATGAAGTGTGCTATAGATGAAGTGTGCTATAGATGAAGTGTGTTATAGATGAAGTGTGTTATAGATGAAGTGTGCTATAGATGAAGTGTGCTATAGATGAAGTGTGTTATAGATGAAGTGTGTGTGTATGTTTTATCTTCTAGGAAAGTCATCAATGAGCGAGTCAATGATAATGTCAATAACACACAACCGTACGAGGTACACAAACAAAGAAATAAACAAGAGGGCACACAAACAAGTAAACAAGTGGGCACACAAACAAGTAAACAAAAGGGCACACAAACAAGAGGACAAGTAAACAAGAGGGCACACAAACAAGTAACAAGAGGGCAAACAAACAAGTAAACATGAGGGCACACGGCAGAGAAAATCTTACACAAGAAGCGGCGCGACCCAAGTGACGATCTTTGTTGCCAAGTATAAAAGAGCGTATAGGCGCAGATAACTAGACCACTGCCTGTACGCACGCAACAAGCTGGACACTGAGGCCCACCAAAGACAATAAGTGCCGGACTTTAGGCCTTCTTTGTCTTCTCCGTGTAGATCGGCCGTGCTTGGCCACGGTAAAGATTGCGTCACCTGTTACGTCCGTCGACCGTGGGAGTTGGGCTGGGACGCTAACAACTTGTCACGTGTCTACACAGATTCAGTCTATTGTAGTAGTCTATTTGGGGGTTGGGGGCGCTCTGATCTGGAGATAGCACGCAGTAGAGTCCAAAAGGAGGCTGTAGGAAAGACACGCCAGCTGGGTATTAGAGGACATGACAGCAGAGTACTAAGAACGTGACAGCCGGGTACTAGAGGACGTGACAGTTGTCGATGTCCGGGTAGGATGACAGTCTGTGGACCAACTAAAGCTCTCACTATAGCAAGTTGTTCCAACAATGTACGAGTGATAAAGCTGCTAGTCTGAGAAATGAACAGAGACAAACCATTGACTCTGGGATGCGTGAGACGACACACTGGACAGCAGAGGTTATCAACGCGTGATCTGATAACATTCAACAAGTAAAGTGATTAAAAAAATTATTAGGTCTTAAAGACCCAGATGCCACACGTTCTGTAAAGGAAGCTAATAATGTTGTCCTTGCCACACACTCTTAAGGGAAGGTTATAATGTTGCCCATGCCACACACTCTTAAGGGAAGGTTATAATGTTGCCCATGCCACACACTCTTAAGGGAAGGATATAATGTTGTCCTTGCTATACACTCTAAGGGGAGGATATAATGTTGCCCATGCTACACACTCTAAGGGGAGGATATAATGTTGCCCATGCTACACACTCTAAGGGGAGGTTATAATGTTGCCCATGCCACACACTCTTAAGGGAAGGTTATAATGTTGCCCATGCCACACACTCTTAAGGGAAGGTTATAATGTTGCCCATGCCACACACTCTTAAGGGAAGGTTATAATGTTGCCCATGCCACACACTCTTAAGGGAAGGTTATAATGTTGCCCATGCCACACACTCTTAAGGGAAGGTTATAATGTTGTCCTTGCTATACACTCTAAGGGGAGGATATAATGTTGCCCATGCTACACGCTCTAAGGGGAGGTTATAATGTTGTCCTTGCTACACACTCTAAGGGGAGGTTATAATGTTGTCCTTGCTACACACTCTAAGGGGAGGTTATAATGTTGTCCTTGCTACACACTCTAAGGGGAGGTTATAATGTTGCCCTTGCTACACACTCTAAGGGGAGGTTATAATGTTGCCCATGCTACACACTCTAAGGGAGGTTATAATGTTTCCCAAAGAATCACCTGTGAGCTGGTAAGCAGTTAGCTAACTGGAATAATGACGTTCTCTCATTGAACCAGAAACAAGGCGGAGATTCATACATCAACATAGCACTTCTCTCTCTCCACAATTCATGCGACTACTCAAATACCGATTAGTCGCCATCCGATCTTAAAATGACGTTAATGGGCGTAGAGACGTTATATTATGGTTTGCAGCAAAGCCGCGCTGTTTGCGCCCTTCGGCCCAGCATATACAGCCTCAGCATGGCGTGTTATGGCTTAGAGTACGTAGCGTGGGCACCATTATAACCTCCCCTTAGAGTGTGTAGCGTGGGCACCATTATAACATCCCCATAGAGTGTGTAGCGTGGGCACCATTATAACCTCCCCATAGTGTAGCGTGGGCACCATTATAACCTCCCCATAGTGTGTAGCGTGGGCACCATTATAGCCTCCCCATAGTGTAGCGTGGGCACCATTATAACCTCCCCTTAGAGTGTGTAGCATGAACAACATTTGCCGGGTTTGCCTCCCCCCGTATAACTTCTCACCTGATCAGACTGGTTAGTTTATTTTTAGGTGGGGACACTGCGAGAGGATGAAGTAGTATCTGGTCAGTTATGGTTCGCCGATCCTAGAGGTAGCAGTCAGCTATGATTCACAGACCGGTTTCAGGAGTGACGCCTCCATACCTCAACACATGACGCTGAGAAAGTTGAATTCAACAACAGTAAGATTCCAGAACCCCTGGCAGCAAATCACGTGGTGGGTAGAAAATGCGGATGTTGATGTAAACATCACACTGGACGGAGATGTAAATGGTCATAATTAAAAGGGGTGGGAGGTGGGAAAGAGAGAATCTGAAGAAAACAAAATATGATAAAGGACAAAGTGGAACACTGAGTTACCGGGGAACATCCAGAAATCTGTTCAGACTTTCAAGTTACCTCTTCGGTGTCTCTAGACGTCATTATTAATAAGTTTTGAAGAAATCGGTCAGCTCGTGGTTGGTGATCTCCATACAGATTGTCCCGGCCACACCTCTAGACGTCAATATTAATAAGTTTGAAGAATTCGGTCAGCTCGGGGTTGGCGACATCTGCATACAGATTGTCCTGGACACACATCTAGACGTCAATATTAATAAGTTTGAAGAAATCGCTGGTCAGCTCAGAGCAAGTGACATCCCCAAACTGGAGCCTTTCAAACTAAGAGAAATATTGTATTTCAGTGTTCGCGGGAAACTATATGAGTCAGATACATCCGGTCCGGATGAGCGCTAATGTCAGGGATATGTGGAGCAAGTCACGTGATGAGGACACAGAAAACAACAGCATGTGTGAATTACATCGGAGACACTGCATCTTCTTTCTTCTTTATCCTTTCTCGTTTGCCTTTCAGCGTCGAGGGTAGATATAATTTGCGGTCTTTTGCTCTTCTGTTCGCATCTGCTGCTGTTATGTTTCTTAGTGCTACTAATATTCCATCCATCCATCATTTTCATGGTCGACCCTTGGGTCTAATATTCTCACAACGTTTATTGAAGGCTCGTTGTGTTGTGTTTTGATCACGCTTCCTTGTCACGTGGCCAACAAATTGCGTCTGTTGTTTCTTTATATGTTCTATCATCATCACGTACCGTACCGGTAGGCGATCATGTCCTTCCACAATAATCTATCTCCAGTGCATCGTATCAGTTCTGTTGTTGACTGTTTTCCATGCCATGACACCAAGCTATCCAGTATTTTCTCTCTTTGTCGTCCGCGATCTCTCTTTCCTTTTATTTTGCAAGTTGTAACCAAGTATTCCAACTTTCCTCTTCTCATGATGTGTCCAAAAAATGTTGATTGCTTCTTTCTGATGTTAAGCTTCGGTAAAAAAGGGGGTGGGGTGGTTTAGGTTCATCGCGAGAGAGAGAGAGAGAAAGAGAGAGAGGTAAGTAGTGAAAAGGTTAGGAAGAAGGAATAAAACAGACGTGGAGCCAAAGGAAAGATATCTAGATCGACCATCTACGAACGATGTGTAAGGAAGGCCAGTGCAACACAGCGGTCAGCAGCTAACGTGACAGCAGCTGTACGCATCAGAGCTCACCTGAAATACCTGGCCAGTGAAACATCGGGGAAACAGCAAACACAAAGGTGGGGAAAACCTGCACCAGGCCACGTGCAGGACAGGTGGGAGCACGAGAAGAACTCTTCAGTGACAAAGTCTTCAATGGACTGACTGCTACCAGTGGATGACCAACTCTGTTGGCCCACCTTGACTTTCATTCTGGGCAGACAATTCTGGAAATGTAAGACACGGGCGGCACAGCAACTACAGTAAAGGGAGGTAATGGTAAAATAGCGTACTGTCAAATTAAAACAGAAAAAGCTAGTTAGGTCCAGCCGGAGAAACGTGCACAGCTTCAGAGCAGAGATAGTGGCACCCACACAGCCGCGCCGACTTTAAAATTGGAGTTACTGACTCACGGGATTGTACTAGTAGACCACGTCAACTTCGACACCAAGAGATGGAACATCAGACTCCACCTGGCCACCAAGTTATAGAACATCAGACCCCCATCTGGCCACCAAGTTACTCCACCAGGCCACCAAGTTATAGAACATCAGACCCCATCTGGCCACCAAGTTATAGAACATCAGACTCCACCAGGCCACCAAGTTATAGAACATCAGATTCCACCTGGCCACCCAAAGCTAAAATATGATAGCTGCCAACAACCTTTAACTGGATGAGACCCCCACCTTCATGTAACATTACCGCAACACGATCTGCTAAAAGAAAGAGCGGAGAAAGACCTGGTACTCAAATATAAAGCCAAAAACAGGATATTCCGGGATTAAAAAATGGAAATGATCACATTTTCCTGCTAACAGCAAAACGTGTCTGGTGTGTGCGAACAACAGAGAGGGATGCAGTCATGTTGGTTTCTGCGGTGGTCACTCGGCGATAACTTATCGTTCATCTTCAAAAGAGCATACGGTGGGCGAAGTCTGTGTTGTTTTGTGGTTTCTTCTTCTACCTTTCAGCTCCCTGTGGAGCATAGGTCTTCAACAAACACTTTCCATGTCGTTCTGTTTCTTGCCATTCTTTTAAGATCATTCCATGTCTTCCCCATCATCTTCATCTCTGCTTCTATCTGTCTTCTCCAAGAATTCTTTGGTCTTCCTCTTTGTCTTTTCCGCTGGGGATTCCAAAAAAAGGCCTGTTGTGTAATACTCTCAATTGGCTTCCGCAGTGTGTACTATCCAGCGTCATCGTCTTCGCTGTAACTCTTTATCCACCGATATTTGACTGGTACATTTCCATAATTCTACGTTAGTGATTTTGTCCTGCCATTCCCATCCTTTTATTCTGCTTAAGCATCCATTAATGAAAGTCTGTATCTTCATGATTGTCAATTTTCTTGTTCTCCATTGTTTCGTGGTTTGTTTCAATGTAAACGCTCGGCGTCTAGAGCCTCGGTCTAGCCTCCCTCATTGACTGATTTGTTGAAGACATCTTGTAACGTTCCTCGAGGGTATCAAATGTAGCCAACTTTAGATTCTGCCTGGTCCTGGCACGAGAAGTACAATTATGACGGCTACCATCGCATGTCACTGTGTTGGGTAGAGCGAGCACGAGGCGAGTGGAAGAAACACTGATATCGAAAAGATAGAAATACAGTGCACTTCAAATATAGAACATGATGAAAGTAGAACAATTAATACAAGTGTGCTAAAACAGAAGACGATAACAGGGAAATGCAGACGAAGATCTTTAAAAAAAGATGTTGGTACAGACAGAAATAACAGGGCAACCTAGATCGTATACTACAGAGACATAACTTGGCGATGTCTACGAAGGCAGCAGGACAACAGTTAGTGGCGTTATATAAGCGGACATAACATGGCGTTATAGACAGGGATATAATGGCGTCCAATAAATAGACAGCAAGATAGTATAGATAAGATAGTATGGACAGTAGAGATAAGATAGTATAGACCGTAAAGATAGTATGGACATAGAGATAAGATAGTATGGACTTAGAGATAAGATAGTATAGACTGTAAAGATAGTATGGTCAGTAGAGATAAGATAGTATAGACTGTAAAGATAGATGGACAGTAGAGATAAGATCGTATGGACAGTAGAGATAAGATAGTATGGACAGTAGAGATAAGATAATATAGACCGTAAAGATAGATGGACAGTAGAGATAAGATAGTATAGACTGTAAAGATAGTATGGTCAGTAGAGATAAGATAGTATAGACCGTAAAGATAGATGGACAGTAGAGATAAGATCGTATGGACAGTAGAGATAAGATCGTATGGACAGTAGAGATAAGATCGTATGGACAGTAGAGATAAGATCGTATGGACAGTAGAGATAAGATAGTATGGACAGTAGAGATAAGATAATATAGACCGTAAAGATAGTATGGTCAGTAGAGATAAGATAGTATAGACTGTAAAGATAGTATGGTCAGTAGAGATAAGATAGTATAGACCGTAAAGATAGATGGACAGTAGAGATAAGATAGTATGGACAGTAGAGATAAGATAATATAGACCGTAAAGATAGATGGACAGTAGAGATAAGATCGTATGGACAGTAGAGATAAGATAATATAGACCGTAAAGATAGATGGACAGTAGAGATAAGATCGTATGGACAGTAGAGATAACAATACATGACTGAAAAAAATAGACTATAGACAGAGGACATTAAAGATACTGATACAGTAAAGGAACAGCCGAGGAAGAGAATGAGAGAAGTACTTACTGCTGGTACATTGTGACAAGTACTGGTACTTGTTGGTACATTGTGATAACAAAGAGTGATGGAGACCGTGGTCATGTGACTGCTTGAGAGAGCGACCAGCGACATCGCTGTGCTAGCGGGTAGAAGATTAGTAGATCTTCGATTTCTCTTAGGACAAAGACTAGTACCAGGTAACGAACGGTTAAGGTGACATTATGTAAGGAACTGGCTTTGTTTTCGGTGGGTGGGTGTCCCATGTTAGCTTGTGAGCTGGGACAGTCGTGGCGGAAGGGATACAGCAACCTCATGTTCAGGATGGCCATCGCTGTCCACGTGACAGTGGATACTGGGGGTTATATGACAACGTGGGAGGGGGCAGTATTGGATACATGAGTAAACGTGGAAAACATTAACGAACACCCAGGTATGTCCATGGTGGGGTGTCATTTAAAATTGAAGCTGTAGTCAAGGTCGTTAGACTGCGTGGGTGTAATATTTAAAAATAAAAATACATTACTAGACTGTGTGGGCGGACAGACACAGGGTCAACAAATATTTAAAGAAATATTTATTAACAGACGTGGGCAGATCGACACGTAGGTGGGTAAAAAGGGAGTGTCCAGCATATATAAGAACACTCACTTTCAAACCCCATCAGAAGAGAGGAGAAAAGAACAAGCAGAGACACAAACCTTAGAGTTTAGCCGAGAAAAGTAGAGATAAGGACAGATTATCGATAACAAGCAATAATTAGCAGAGAACAATTAGTAATGCTACAATTACTAGTAGGTGAGAAGTTAATAAATAGCAGATGTAGTCAGTCCACAACAGGACCAGTGTTTAGACATCTAGAAATGTGTTCTGTGATTGACTGATTCCAGGATTATGTGAGTCCGGTGGTTATCCAGACCGTCCAATAGTTTGATTATAATATTATTGACTGTACTTTATTATGTGATAATATAACTTGTGACTATAGGAATGTAATAACAGAACGTAAATAATGTTCGTGTGATGGAACACCTCAAGTGTTTGTCACAAATAGGTGCTACTAGAAAGTGCTAAAGAAAGATGAACTATATGAGGTAGGAAGAAGCACGACATGAAAGACATTCAAATAAGAAGATATGGAGGCAAAGTCTAGGTCTCAACGTAGCATAATAAACAACAAGGGAGAAATAACAAGTGCCCATTACAAGGGGACATTAGGAGATATGAGAGTAGACATTAGGAGACATATGAGAGTAGACATTATGAGATATATGAGAGAATTGACATTAGGAGATATGAGAGTGGACATTATGAGATATATGAGAGAATTGACATTAGGAGATATGAGAATAGACATTAGGAGATATATGAGAGTAGACATTAGGAGATATATGAGAGAATTGACATTAGGAGATATGAGAGTGGACATTATGAGATATATGAGAGAATTGACATTAGGAGACATATGAGAGTAGACACAGCCTACAGTTCATCAGCATCATGTGCCATACCAGTTGGCATATGTGATCATGTCTTTCCACAAACTTCTATCCGCAGTGCTTTGTATCAGTTCTGTTGTTGACTGTTCACCATGACACCAAGCTATCTAGTACCTTCTCTCTTTGCCTACATCTCAGGTTACAGAGAATCATAGAGAAGTTAGGCTGATAGTGGTCTGGTACCAGTGGTGGCCACAAGAACCTTCTCTGTTCATCAAAAGTTGGACATGATAGTAGCAGATGCCCAGCAGTCATCTTGCCTGTACCACATTTATCACAGGCTCCTATCCTTGGGGTGTAGAAAAGGTGGTACTCTATTCTGATGTGACCAGAGTCTAAAAATGGTTACTTGTTCTTTTCTGTTGAGCTGGTGGTAGACATCATCTTTCTGATAGCCCTGGTGTTCTGTGTTCCATTTGTTCATTTATCTGTTCCTGACAAATCTTTTTGATTCCCCATAAGTTGTACTTGTATCTGGCTGCTGTCATATGTCACCTTCCTTTGCCAGCCTGTCTGCCTCATCATTTCCAGGAATATTGTAATGAGCTGGAATCCACTGACTCACAGCTCTGCATCGCTGACAGAGCTTGTAGAGTATTTCTCTTAGATCTTTCAGGTTTTCGTTTCCATGACTCCTCAGTGATATAAGTACTGACAGAGCATTAGACAGAAGACATGATAATTTTAAACTAGACAACAGAAACCAGGGCTTTGGTTCTAAAACTGACCAAACGGGAGCCAACAAAGCCAACTATGAGCTTCAGAAAATCATATTCAACACAAGAACTCAAAATGGTGGTATCCCCACAGCAAGATGTTGACAAACACCCTATGCTATTCTTGAAAAAAAAAAAACAAGAAAAAGTGTTCTTAAATATTACGTAGAGCCAGTCTTAACATGCGGATGTGAATCATGGACAATAGGACAAGAAAATCAATGGAGTCTGTAGAAATGTGGTTTAACAGAAGAATGTTGAGAGTACCATAGACAGTTAAGAAGAATAATGAAAACCACATGAAAAAGGCCAAAGCAAAAAGAGAGCTAATTTCCAATATTAGGAAGAAACAATCATCATTTTTTGGCCATGTAATGAGAAGAGAACAACTTGAATATATTGTAACAGCTGGAAAAATTGAGGGACAAAGAGATAGAGGGAAGCAAAGAGAGAAAATACAAGACATCTTAAGAGAATGGTTTGGCAGAAGGTCAACGACAGAAATGATAAATAACTGTCAAGATTGAAAGTTGTGGAGAGACATGATCACCTACACCAGCAGGCCCGGTACTTGATGATGATATTCTTGATGTTTACAAACACCCACTGCTATTCTTGATCATTACAATCTACAACAAGTTCCAGTAAACACAACAACACAACCAATAACAACAACATATTCAGAGAACTGCTCCACAATAAGCAATCAACATCATCATGAGAATAGGACCACACTTTTTGTATGACTTTAACAGGGCCTGCAAGGATCAACAACCAAACATTGAAAACGAAGAAACAGGAATAAAACACTGCAGGCAATATGTGAATATAGATCAGTATGTAAAGATGAGTCAATGTGTGAATATAGATCAATATGTAAAGATGGGTCAATGTGTGAATATAGATCAATATGTAAAGATGTGTCGATATGTGAATATAGATCAATATGTAAAGATGGGTCGATATGTGAATATAGATCAAAATGTAAAGATGGGTCGATATGTGAATATAGATCAATATGTAAAGATGGGTCGATATGTGAATATAGATCAATATGTAAAGATGGGTCGATATGTGAATATAGATCAATATGTGAATATAGATCAGTATGTAAAGATTGGTCAATATGTGAATATAGATCAATATGTGAATATAGATCAGTATGTAAAGATTGGTCAATATGTGAATATAGATCAGTATGTAAAGATTGGTCAATATGTAAAGATTGGTCAATATGTGAAGACACAGTGGTCAAGACTAGAGGCAAAAGAGAATGGAAATATTAAATCTGTGAATCAAGAATGGGAAGAAATAAGATACTGAAAGTATTTGGATAGTGGTATCACTGGATGAGGATAGAGGTATTACTGGATGGGTAAAATGGTATCATTGCATGGGGACAGTGGTATCACTAGAGATGAAGATAGTGGTATCACTAGAGATGAGGATTGTGGTATCACTAGAGATGAAGATAGTGGTATCACTAGAGATGAGGATTGTGGTATCACTAGAGATGAGGATTGTGATATAACCAGATGGGGATAGTGGTATCAGTGAATGGGGAAAATACGTTTGAAATAGAAAAAATAAAAAAAGGTTAAAGAAATGTTTGAAGAAAAAATACATGCAGAACCTTATCCATAATTGAGAGCAGAAAGTGGGCATATCTCAGGTATGTGATGAGAGTACACAGAGGACAAAAGCTCACAAAGAAAGTCATCAAATCAGGAACAGGTAAAAGGAAAGAAGGCTGACTATAACACTAAAAAGAAATCTGATAAGAGGGGCAAAGACAGACGGCATCAATTCCTCTACTAAAATTACTACCAGAGTAAGGACTACATGTGACATCTGACAGCAAACATAACATGGCAGCATATATGCAAATGGTAAGAGTTAGAAAAAACAGGAAAAGAGGCTTGCCAAAAGATGCAAAAGCAAATAGTTAGGTTTGTTGTGAAAACTGTACAGCCCCATTACAAACTGTCATTTTTTTGTTTCAATGTAGATAGAATATAAGGACAGTAGATGTTGTCTCAATGTAGATGGAATATAGGGACAGTAGATGTCTAAATGTAGATAGAATATAGGGACAGTAGATGTTGTCTCAATGTAGATAGAATATAGGGACAGTAGATGTTGTCTCAATGTAGATAGAATATAGGGACAGTAGATGTCTAAATGTAGATAGAATATAGGGACAGTAGATGTCTCAATGTAGATAGAATATAGGGACAGTAGATGTTGTCTCAATGTAGATAGAATATAGGGACAGTAGATGTTGTCTCAATGTAGATAGAATATAGGGACAGTAGATGTCTCAATGTAGATAGAATTTAGGGACAGTAGATGTTGTCTCAATGTAGAAAGAATATAAGGACAGTAGATTTTGTCTCAATGTAGATAGAATATAAGGACAGTAGATGTCTCAATGTAGATAGAATATAAGGACAGTAGATGTCTCAATGTAGATAGAATATAAGGACAGTAGATTTTGTCTCAATGTAGATAGAATATAAGGACAGTAGATTTTGTCTCAATGTAGATAGAATATAAGGACAGTAGATTTTGTCTCAATGTAGATAGAATTTAGGGACAGTAGATGTTGTCTCAATGTAGATAGAATATAAGGACAGTAGATGTTGTCTCAATGCAGATAGAATATAAGGACAGTAAATTTTCCCTCAACGTATGAGGAATTTATGGACAGTCAATTTCCCCTCAACGTATATAGAATATAAGGACAATCGATATCCCCTCAATGTATATAAAATATATGGACAGTAAATTTCCCCTCAACACATATATAATATATGGACAGTCTATTTCCCCATAATGCAGATAGAATATATGGGCAGTTATTTCCACTCAACACATATAGAATATATGGATAGTGGATTTCCCATCAACGTAACAGTATAGGGAATATAAAAACAGTAGATTTCCCATCAACGAATGTAGAATATAAGGACAGTGGATTTCCCATCAACGTATATAGAATATAAGGACAGTGGATTTCCCATCAACGTATATAGAATATAAGGACAGTGGATTTACCATCAGCGTATATAGAATATAAGGACAGTGCATTTCCCCTCAACGTATATAGAATATAAGGACAGTGGATTTCCCCTCAACGTGTATAGAATATAAGGACAGACGATTTCCCCTCAATGAAGATAGAATATAAGTACAGTAGATTATGTCTCAATGCAGATAGAATATAAGGACAGTAGATTTCCCCTCAATGTATAAGGAATTTAGGGACAGTCAATTTCCCCTCAACTTATATAGAATATATGGACAGATGATTTCCTCTCAACGTATATAGAATATAAGGACAGACGATTTCCCCTCAACGTATATAGAATATAATGACAGCCAATTTCCCCTCAATGTATATAGAATATAAGGACAGATGATTTCCCCTCAACGTATATAGAATATAAGGACAGATGATTTCCCCTCAACGTATATAGAATATCGTTTCCGGTTGTTTCCAAAATGGAGGAATTATTTTTCTCCGGCTTGGTATTGAACCGTTGATCAGAGGTTTAACAAGCCGCTATCGTAAAAACGATGTTGTTAATGAAACGTAGAAGCATTTGATAGTATTCATAGAGATTCTTTGTGGAAAATTCTGAAGCAATATGGTTTACCATCAAAAATCATAAATATTATCAAAGACATGTATGATGGTTACACATGTGCAGTTCGAACAGAGGAAGGACTGAGCGAATGTTTCCCAATAGAAACTGGGGTTAAACAAGGATGTATTTTATCGCCCTTGTTATTTGGAATTGTTATGGACTTCATAATGAAGAAATGCTGCACTGGTAATAAAGGCATCGAATGGATACAAGGAGACCATTTGGAGGACCTCGACTTTGCTGATGACATAGTTCTCATCAGCAGCCAGATAAAAACGATGCAGGAAAACACAAATGAACTATTATCAATAGCCAGCAAAATTGGGCTTGAGGTCAATCATGAAAAGACTAAAGTCATGAAAAGTTTAATTCCAACAAGTGACAAAATATACATGGAAAACAAACCAGTAGAAGAGATCGATCACTTTATCTATCTTGGAAGTCACATTGATCGAGAAGGGGATACGAGCAAAGAAATTAGAATCAGACTGGCTAAAGCAGCAATGTCTTTCAGAAGCCTTGAAAAGTTGTGGAAATCAAAACTCATTAGCACAAACACAAAACTTAGGCTATTCAAATCAAATGTACTATCAACCCTTACGTATGCGTGTGAAAGCTGGAAACAACAAGAGATATAGAAACAAAGTTGAACGCATTCGAAAATAAATGTCTAAGGAAAATACTTGGTATAGAATGGAACGAATTCAAAACAAACGAGGAAATTAGAGAAATCGCCAATCAACCACTAATATCTTCAGTAATAAAGAAAAGACGATGGTCATACGTTGGACATGTGATGAGAAGAGATAATAATCGAATAGCAAAGCAAGCCCTCATATGGGAAACAACAGGTAAAAGAAAAAGAGGAAGACCCAGGGAGACACTGAGAAGAACATTGATGAGAGAGGCAAGAGCAGCAGGAATCGGCTCCCTCAATGAGATAGAACTGCTTGCACAGAACAGAGACAGATGGCGAGATTTGATAAAATATCTTTAAAAGAAAACTGCTAGAACAAAAATTCATATAGGAGAAGGTGTATCTTGGTCTACGCCCTATGGGCCGGTTACGGCTCGAAAGGTCAATAGATAGATAGATAGATAGAATATAATGACAGCCAATTTCCCTTCAATGTATATAGAATATAAGGACAGATGATTTCCCCTCAACGTATATAGAATATAAGGACAGAGAGAATAAAATAGTAGTAATAATTATGTGACACGAGTAACACGTTTGAGGACAGGCTTTAGTCAGTAGGAAATGATGATGCTGTTGTTGTACACGCTAACAGCAACAACTGGATAATTAATGGTGCATCACATATGTCCAGAAAAGGAGGTCACATAGAGGAAGGAAATCTGGGATATATCGGACATAGAGTTATAGAAATAAGATAGGTGATATATCGGACATAGAGTTATAGAAATAAGATAGGTGATATATCGGAAATAGAGTTATATAAATAAGATAGGTGATATATCGGACATAGAGTTATAGAAATAAGATAGGTGATATATCAGACATAGAGTTATAGAAATAAGATAGGTGATATATCGGACATAGAGTTATAGAAATAAGATAGGTGATATATTGGACATGTGAATACAAAATTCAAGATCGGCACATCAACTACTTGTACATGTGGACAGGCACCCCAGACTGCTGAACACATACTTCAAGACTGCACTGAATATAGTAGACTGAGGAAAATCCATTGGCCCATAGATACAACACTACAGACAAAACTATATGGGCCACTGCAAGAATTACAAAAGACAGTAAAATGTATACAGGAAACGACATTGCAGATATAGACAATACTTCGGGCTTATGAAAGATAGATAGATATTAGACATAGAGTTATAGAAATAAGATAAGTGATATATCGGATATAGTTATAGAAACAAGATAGGTGATACATCGGACATACAGGGCATGATACAGTTCTACATTTATAATCATCATCATCAAGTGCCGGGCCTACTGGTGTAGGTGATCATGTCTCTCCACAACTTTCGATCTCGGCAGCTATTTATCATTTCTGTTGTTGACCTTCTGCCAAGCCATTCTCTTAAAGTAAGTAAAAAATTAAGGTACCCCCGTCATGCCAAGTGGCGTATAGGGAAATATGGTGTTAGTGATCCTATATTTTACAGACACACACATGCACATCATTTTTGGAGTAATGTGGTCTGTATTACGCCCGTGCTGCTTTACTTTCCCAGAAAAAAATCTGGTACCCATTTAAGGCTGGGTGAACCCGGAAGCCGTCGGTTGGGATCGAACCTTACCCCTTGTCCTTTGTAGTCCAGTTCACTAACCACTGAGCTATTGCGGCTCCCTCAATTCTCTTAAGCTGTCTGTTATTTTTTCTCTTTGCTTCCCTCTATCTCTTTGTCCCTCAATTTTCCCAGTTGTTACAATATATTCCAGTTGTTCTCTTCTCATTACATGGCCAAAAAATGATGATTGTTTCTTCCCAATATTGGAAATTAGCTTTCTTTCTGCTTTGACCTCTCTCAGAACATCTTCATTACTCTTCTTAGCTGTCCATGGTACTCTCAACATTCTGTAAAACCACATTTCTAGACTCCAGTGATTTTCTTCGATCCCAACCGACGGCTTCCAGGTTCACCCAGCCTTAAATGGGTACCAGATTTTTTTCTGGAAAGTAAAGCAGCACGGGCATAATACCAACCACATTACCCAAAAATCATGGCTGAAGGTCTGTAAAATATAGGGCCACTAACACTATATTTCCCTCTGCGCCACTTGGCATGATGGGGGTACTTTAATTTTTTTTTTTTTAACCCAATCGATTGGTTGCCC
This sequence comes from Megaustenia siamemsis, assembly GCA_032433765.1. Taxonomy (NCBI): domain Eukaryota; kingdom Metazoa; phylum Mollusca; class Gastropoda; order Stylommatophora; family Ariophantidae; genus Megaustenia; species Megaustenia siamemsis. The sequence goes on along the minus strand of JAVIAB010000117.1, from coordinate 5,915,937 downwards.
GTCCTCAACGACAGCACAGCTAGCCAACCTGTCCGCTCTTTCATTTCCCCGTTCTCCCGCATGTCCAGAGACCTAGAAAAAGGTGACCTTATGTATTTTGCACTTCTGCAATGACTCTACCCATTGCATGCGTACAGAGCCTGCCTCCACTTTTTTTATCATGCTCATCGAATCACTCAGTATACAGGCGTGGGTGTAGTCTTGTGACTATAACCATTTGAATGCCTTGGTCACTGCCATCACCTCCATTGTCATGCTACTCGTGGTCATGACGTATGCACCACTGTCTTCTTTGACTATTCTGCCTGCCGAGCAGGCAACATATACATAATGAATAACATGTTTAGAGTTTTGAGAATGGTGATGGCAGGTACGGTTACATATGAGATAAATATTTATTTATAATTAGATCATAACGGTGACAGCAATATGATCACACAGAATACATTAAAACAAAAACTGTTGATCAATGCTGACCAAATAAATTCAGTGAGTGCTGTCTCGGCATGGGAGGTTGGCTACCATGGAGCACCATTCATTGAGTGCTGTCTCGGCATGGAAGGTTGGCTACCATGGAGCACCATTCATTGTCGAGTGCTGTCTCGGCATGGGAGGTTGGCTACCATGGAGCACCATTCATTGAGTGCTGTCTCGGCATGGAGGGTTGGCTACCATGGAGCACCATTCATTGAGTGCTGTCTCTGCATGGAGGGTTGGCTACCATGGAGCACCATTCATTGAGTGCTGTCTCGGCATGGGAGGTTGGCTACCATGGAGCACCATTCATTGAGTGCTGTCTCGGCATGGAGGGTTGGCTACCATGGAGCATCATTCATTGAGTGCTGTCTCGGCATGGAAGGTTGGCTACCATGGAGCACCATTCATTGAGTGCTGTCTCTGCATGGAGGGTTGGCTACCATGGAGCATCATTCATTGAGTGCTGTCTCGGCATGGAGGGTTGGCTACCATGGAGCATCATTCATTGAGTGCTGTCTCGGCATGGAAGGTTGGCTACCATGGAGCACCATTCATTGAGTGCTGTCTCGGCATGGAGGGTTGGCTACCATGGAGCACCATTCATTGAGTGCTGTCTCGGCATGGAATGTTGGCTACCATGGAGCATCATTCATTGAGTGCTGTCTCTGCATGGAATGTTGGCTACCATGGAGCATCATTCAATGAGTGCTGTCTCGGCATGGAAGGTTGGCTACTATGGAGCACCATTCATTGGGTGCTGTCTCTGCATGGAAGGTTGGCTACCATGGAGCATCATTCATTGAGTGCTGTCTCGGCATGGAAGGTTGGCTACCATGGAGCATCATTCATTGAGTGCTGTCTCTGCATGGAAGGTTGGCTACCACGGAGCACCATTCATTGAGTGCTGTCTCGGCATGGAAGGTTGGCTACCATGGAGCATCATTCATTGAGTGCTGTCTCTGCATGGAATGTTGGCTACCATGGAGTATCATTCATTGAGTGCTGTCTCGGCATGGAAGGTTGGCTACCATGGAGCACCATTCATTGTCGAGTGCTGTCTCGGCATGGAAGGTTGGCTACCATGGAGCACCATTCATTGAGTGCTGTCTCGGCATGGAGGGTTGGCTACCATGGAGCATCATTCATTGAGTGCTGTCTCGGCATGGAAGGTTGGCTACCATGGAGCACCATTCATTGAGTGCTGTCTCAGCATGGAATGTTGGCTACCATGGAGCATCATTCATTGAGTGCTGTCTCGGCATGGAAGGTTGGCTACCATGGAGCACCATTCATTGAGTGCTGTCTCGGCATGGAAGGTTGGCTACCATGGAGCATCATTCATTGAGTGCTGTCTCGGCATGGAAGGTTGGCTACCATGGAGCACCATTCATTGAGTGCTGTCTCGGCATGGAATGTTGGCTACCATGGAGCACCATTCATTGAGTGCTGTCTCTGCATGGAATGTTGGCTACCATGGAGCATCATTCATTGAGTGCTGTCTCAGCATGGAAGGTTGGCTACCATGGAGCACCATTCATTGAGTGCTGTCTCTGCATGGAATGTTGGCTACCATGGAGCATCATTCATTGAGTGCTGTCTCGGCATGGAAGGTTGGCTACCATGGAGCACCATTCATTGAGTGCTGTCTCGGCATGGAAGGTTGGCTACCATGGAGCACCATTCATTGTCGAGTGCTGTCTCGGCATGGAAGGTTGGCTACCATGGAGCACCATTCATTGAGTGCTGTCTCGGCATGGAGGGTTGGCTACCATGGAGCATCATTCATTGAGTGCTGTCTCTGCATGGAAGGTTAGCTACCATGGAGCACCATTCATTGAGTGCTGTCTCGGCAAGGAAGGTTGGCTACCATGGAGCACCATTCATTGAGTGCTGTCTCGGCAAGGAAGGTTGGCTACCTTGGAGCACCATTCATTGAGTGCTGTCTCGGCATGGAAGGTTGGCTACCATGGAGCACCATTCATTGAGTGCTGTCTCGGCATGGAAGGTTGGCTACCATGGAGCATCATTCATTGAGTGCCGTCTCGGCATCAAAGGTTGGCTACCATGGAGCATCATTCATTGAGTGCCGTCTCGGCATGGAGGGTTGGCTACCATGGAGCATCATTCATTGAGTGTCGTCTCGGAATCAAAGGTTGGCTACCATGGAGCATCATTCATTGAGTGCCGTCTCGGCATCAAAGGTTGGCTACCATGGAGCATCATTCATTGAGTGCCGTCTCGGCATCAAAGGTTGGCTAACATGGAGCATCATTCATTGAGTGCCGTCTCGGCATCAAAGGTTGGCTACCATGGAGCACCATTCATTGAGTGCTGTCTCTGCATGGAGGGTTGGCTACCATGGAGCATCATTCATTGAGTGCCATCTCGGCATCAAAGGTTGGCTACCATGGAGCATCATTCATTGAGTGCTGTCTCGGCATGGAAGGTTGGCTACCATGGAGCACCATTCATTGAGTGCTGTCTCGGAATCAAAGGTTGGCTACCATGTAGCATCATTCATTGAGTGCTGTCTCTGCATGGGAGGTTGGCTACCATGGAGCACCATTCATTGAGTGCTGTCTCGGCATGGAGGGTTGGCTACCATGGAGTACCATTCATTGAGTGCTGTCTCGGCATGGAATGTTGGCTACCATGGAGCATCATTCATTGAGTGCTGTCTCTGCATGGAATGTTGGCTACCATGGAGCATCATTCATTGAGTGCTGTCTCTACATGGAATGTTGGCTACCATGGAGCATCATTCATTGAGTGCTGTCTCGGCATGGAAGGTTGGCTACTATGGAGCATCATTCATTGAGTGCTGTCTCAGCATGGAAGGTTGGCTACCATGGAGCATCATTCATTGAGTGCTGTCTCTGCATGGAAGGTTGGCTACCATGGAGCACCATTCATTGAGTGCTGTCTCAGCATGGAAGGTTGGCTACCATGGAGCATCATTCATTGAGTGCTGTCTCAGCATGGAAGGTTGGCTACTATGGAGCATCATTCATTGAGTGCTGTCTCAGCATGGAATGTTGGCTACCATGGAGCATCATTCATTGAGTGCTGTCTCGGCATGGAATGTTGGCTACCATGGAGCATCATTCATTGAGTGCTGTCTCAGCATGGAAGGTTGGCTACCATGGAGCATCATTCATTGAGTGCTGTCTCTGCATGGAATGTTGGCTACCATGGAGTATCATTCATTGAGTGCTGTCTAGGCATGGAAGGTTGGCTACCATGGAGCACCATTCATTGAGTGCTGTCTCGGCATGGAAGGTTGGCTACCATGAAAGCACCATTCATTGAGTGCTGCCTCGGCATGGAGGGTTGGCTACCATGGAGCATCATTCATTGAGTGCTGTCTCGGCATGGAAGGTTGGCTACCATGAAAGCACCATTCATTGAGTGCTGTCTCGGCATGGAAGGTTGGCTACCATGGAGCACCATTCATTGTCGAGTGCTGTCTCGGCATGGAAGGTTGGCTACCATGGAGCACCATTCATTGAGTGCTGTCTCGGCATGGAGGGTTGGCTACCATGGAGCATCATTCATTGAGTGCTGTCTCGGCATGGAAGGTTGGCTACCATGGAGCACCATTCATTGTCGAGTGCTGTCTCGGCATGGAAGGTTGGCTACCATGGAGCACCATTCATTGAGTGCTGTCTCGGCATGGAGGATTGGCTACCATAGAGCATCATTCATTGAGTGCTGTCTCTGCATGGAAGGTTGGCTACCATGGAGCACCATTCATTGAGTGCTGTCTCGGCAAGGAAGGTTGGCTACCATGGAGCACCATTCATTGAGTGCTGTCTCGGCAAGGAAGGTTGGCGCACCATTCATTGAGTGCTGTCTCGGCATGGAAGGTTGGCTACCATGGAGCACCATTCATTGAGTGCTGTCTCGGCATGGAAGGTTGGCTACCATGGAGCATATCATTCATTTGAGTGCCGTCTCGGCATCAAAGGTTGGCTACCATGGAGCATCATTCATTGAGTGCCGTCTCGGCATGGAGGGTTGGCTACCATGGAGCATCATTCATTGAGTGTCGTCTCGGCATCAAAGGTTGGCTAACATGGAGCATCATTCATTGAGTGTCGTCTCGGCATCAAAGGTTGGCTACCATGGAGCATCATTCATTGAGTGCCGTCTCGGCATCAAAGGTTGGCTAACATGGAGCATCATTCATTGAGTGCCGTCTCGGCATCAAAGGTTGGCTACCATGGAGCATCATTCATTGAGTGCCGTCTCGGCATCAAAGGTTGGCTAACATGGAACAGCACTCAATGAATCAGCATCTACAGTTGGCTGGCTACCATGGAACGCCATTCCGTTGTCTCTTGCTTTGATAATGCAGGTTGTCATAGGCTGACATGTCTATCTTTTGATGTTACTCGTCCATGTCGGTCTTGGTCTGCCTCTTTTACCTTGTATTTTCCCTTCCAATATTACTTTTAGTAGGCTGCTGTGTTTTTTAACATGCCCCAAAAATATCATTTGTCATGTTTGAATTGTATTTAGTAGTTCTATTTTCATTTTTAGTTATTTTAAAACTTCATCGTATGTTTTTTTTTCTTTCCATCCAATTTTACCTATTTTTTTTATAAATCTACATTTCAAAGGCTGCAATTTTCTGTTCTGATTTCTTGTCCAATGTCCATGTTTCTGCACCATATAGTTATGTATAGGAATGTTGAAAAGATATAACATTTTGCTATTCTTAGTTTTAGCCCTGGTGTTATTTGTTTTGATGTTAGTATATTTTTCATGACATTAAAATGACTTTTTGCCATTCCCTATTCTTTTTTTTATTTTAATTTTACACTTTCCATCACTGATTATGATATGTGATATGATTATAGTATGTCCAAGAAGGTAGTTGTAGTTTTGAACTGTCTCCGGGTCTATAATAGACTCAAAACCCACAAGTGGATATCAAAATTGAAAGAATAGACTCTATTCTTTCAATTTTGATATCTACTTGTGAGTTTTGAGTATTTTGAAATTATTTTCTTTGTTGATGATCATAGTTTTAATCTTTTTGATATTCATATCCAATCAATATTTGTGGATGACTGAATACCTGGAGATGAATCAATGAATGTGATTCGAGGACATTGTTACTAAAATAGGAAAAATCAACAGATGATCAGATCAGCTGTGCGATGTGGCTGTGTCGAGCACTACATCATTACAATAAACATCTCTCTTGTTAGCGACATCAGGAAATATGACCTATAAATCGTGGTCTCGCGCTGTCAAGGGTTCAACTCTCCAGGATTGTTGGTGGAGATCTGTCTTTAAATAATGAAAAAACCGTTTAGTTGCTGGGACTATTGGCTTACCTGAGAAACGAAAGTTGTATGGATCCAGTCAAAGCTGTCTCCGCTCCATCCATCAGTGACTGACAACACATGTAAGTACTACACACACAGATCACATGGGTACAGTCCAACACAACTCATGGGAATGATAAACTACACAGTCGTAACACGGCAGTAACGCGTAGCACGGACTGTCAGCACGCTCAAGTTCTTGTCCAGGAGTAGGCCAATGAAACAGATGTCAGACTTCACACTTAACACAAAGGCGGAGTCGCGCGGTGGGCGGGGAGGGCCGGGAGCGGCCAGCACTGGCTCAGTGTGCGAGCGAAGTGGAGGGAGAGTTGGGTGAGAAATGTGTGGAACGTACTCTGAATTGATGCACTTTTCTTTCTGTCGATCTTACTCCGACACAAAATGTGTTACGCTGGCTAACTGGCTTTATCAGCGTGCCATTTGGACTCGACAGCCAGCTCGGTAGTTGGGTCCATCACGAGTCGGTGGGCGCGGGGGAAGGATAGGGAGTGGGGGTGAAGAGAGAAAGAAAAATCAAGCTTTTGACCGGTAGTCACAACTTTAGCAGGGGCGGACCAGGCTAGTCTTAGCCTAGGGCGAAGGTTCCAAAATGTTAGGCTAATAGAGGTTTAGCAGGGGCGGCCCAGGGAGGAATGCCAAATATTAAGCTAATAGAGGACACGCTTTAGCAGGGGCGGACCAGACAAGTCTTAGCCTTGGGCGAAGGTTCCCAAATATTAGGCTAATAGAGGACACGCTTTAGCAGGGGCGGACCAGACAAGTCTTAGCCTTGGGCGAAGGTTCCCAAATGTTAGGCTAATAGAGGACACGTTTTATCAGGGGCGGATCCGGCAAGTCTAGATCGAAGGTTCCCAAACACTACGCTAATAGAGGACACATGTTAGAAGACAGCCAAACTTTGCTTTAGACAAGATTCCAGAATGAACCACAGCGGAGGGCAGACCAAGAAAATATTCTCGAAACATGAACTGGTTTTCTTCTTGTAGTGTCGCGACACAACCCGCCCCACGCGTCTGGCGTGTACATGACATTCATTCTTGTCAATATTTTAACTTCTGGCAGAGCCTAGAGGATATCTGATATTCCCTGACATCTGGCATTTGGAATTACCTGTCATTTGGATAAGATTTGTCGTGTTTGCAGCTTACTCTGTTTCTGGATGCAGTTGAATGAGTTCATATGACAGGTCGGTCAATGGTCAGTGTCCACATATGACAGGTCGGTCAATGGTCAGTGTCCACATATGACAGGTCGGTCAATGGTCAGTGTCCACATATGACAGGTCGGTCAATGGTCAGTGTCCACATATGACAGCTAGACCTATGGTCAGTGTCCACATATAACAGGTAGGTCAATGGTCAGTGTCCACATATAACAGGTAGGTCAATGGTCAGTGTCCACATATGACAGGTAGGTCTATAGTTATTGTCCACATATGACAAGTAGGTCTATGATCAGTGTCCACATATGACAGGTAGGTCTATGATCAGTGTCCATATATGACAGGTAGGTCTATGATCAGTGTCCATATATGACAGGTAGGTCTATGGTCAGTGTCCACATAAGACAGGTAGGTCTATGATCAGTGTCCACATATGACAGGTAGGTCTATGGTCAATGTCCACATATGACAGGTAGTCTATAGTCAGTGTCCACATATGACAGACAGGTATGTCTATGGTCAGTGTCCACATATGACAGACAGGTAGGTCTATGGTCAGTGTCCACATATGACAGGTAGGTCTATGTCAGTGTCACATATGACAGACAGGTAGGTCTATGGTCAGTGTCCACATATGACAGGTAGGTCTATGGTCAGTGTCCACATATGACAGGCAGGTAGGTCTATGGTCATCCACATATGACAGGTAGGTTTATGGTCAGTGTTCACATATGACAGGTAGGTCTATGGTCATCCACATATGATAGGTAGGTCTATGGTCAGTGTCCACATATGACAGGTAGGTCTTTGGTCAGTGTCAACATATGACAGGTAGGTCTATGGTCAGTGTCCACATATGACAGGTAGGTCTATGGTCAGTGTCCACATATGACAGGCAGGTCTATGGTCAATGTCCATATGGTCAGAGTCCACATATGACAGGTAGGTCTATGATCAATCTAGGTAAATCCCAAGAAATAACTATTATATTAGGGGATTCTAATGCAAAGATAGGAACAGCTAAAGTGCAAAATATAACTGGGGGACATGGCCTTGGAGAGATGAAGGACAGAGAAAATAGATTGATAGATTGGGCAAAGACACATGAAATGATTATAGGTAACACTTGGTTCAAACAACACCCTAGGCGACTAAGGACATGGCAAAGCCCAGACAAAAAAAGTACACAATAAAATTGATTTTATACTGGTACATACAAGATTCAACTGGCAAAATAAAAGGAAAAAGAGATCGCGGGCGACAAAGAGAGAAAATACTGGATAGCTTGGTGTCATGGCATGGAAAATAGTCAACAACAGAACTGATACGATGCACTGTGGATAGAAGATTGTGGAGGGACATGATCACCTACGCCAACCGGTAAGGCACATGATGATGATGATACAAGAATCTTCTTCTGCCATCATAATGTCATTCAGACTAGGACTCCGGACTCTCTTATGAAGGCAACTGTCTGTTTAAGTGATTCGGTTGCCCCGTATAGTTTCTCTTCCAGGGAGGTGGGTGTGAGCCACTCGTCCTTCTAAGGCATGTGTGCTAGGGGCAATCCTGTAGAACATGTTTTGTTGTCATGTTATCCAGGGTACAATGGCATTGGCTGGTAGATCCTATTTTCAGTTTGGTGAACATGTGGTTTCTCTTTCGTACAAAGAAGATTAAGGAATGGGGTAACATCGGCTAAAACAAGGCCAGGAGCAGATTGCAATAGTGACCATGTACCAGCAGTTGGGAAAATGAGAAGAAAACTGCGGGAGACACAGAAATCCCCAAGAAATATAAAATAAGAACTAGATATGCTTAGAGTAGATAGACAGATGAGTGATAAGTACAGCACGATAGTACAAAATAGATATAATGCTATTGAGAAAATACAGGACATCGAGGAGCAGTGGGAAATGCTCAAACAATCGATTCAACAAACATCAAAAGAAGTAATACCAGTGACTAAAAGAATCAACAAAAAGAAATTGATGACAGAAGAAATATTACAACTAATGGACGAAAGAAAAAAAAACATAAGAAAAGGAACGGACATACAAAATACTGCACAAAGAGATCCAAAACAAATGCAGAGGAGCTAAGGAAGGATGGTTAAAACAGAAATGTGAAGAAATGGAAAAACAACAACAGAAAGACTCAAAATGTTTGCACAATCAGATAAATGAATTAACAGGAAGAAAAGAAGTCAAAGTTTCAGGATGTGTGAAATCAAATGAAAGAAATATAATGATGGGACAGGAGAAGATAATGGAAAGACGGACATAATATATCAGTCAACTCTATGATGATGAAAGACCAGAGTTAAACAATTCTAATGAAGACACAGGACCACCAATAATGCAGAGTGAAGTGGAGGACGCAATTCAACTCATGAAAAGAGGCAAAGCTCCAGGTCCTGACAATATAACAATCAAAGAGATAAATGCATTAGGAGAGCTGGGAGTACAAGTCATAACAACATTACTCAATGACATATAGTAATATATAACACTGGACACATACCAGAAGATCTAATAAAATCTATCTTTGTAGCCATACCGAAGAAGTCGGGAGCCACTCATTGAGAAGACCATCGCACTATTAGTCTCATGAACCATATGACTAAAATATTACTAAGAATAATCATGAGACGTGTAAGGAACAAAATAAACCAGAAATAAGTGAGGAACAATGTGGATTTGTGGAAGGAAAGGGCACCAATAATGCAATATACATCTTAAGAACATTGATAGACAGATCTATAGAGGTAAAGAAAGGTCTATATATGTGCTTTATAGACTACACAAAAGCATTTGACAAAGTAAAGCATGTGGAAATAATCAATATGCTGGAGAAATTAAACATTGATGGCAGGGATCCGCTAATTAAAAAAAACATGTACTGGCAACAAACAGCAGCTATACGAATTAACAACCAAACAGGACAATTCCAATATATAAAACAGGGAGTCAGACAAGGCTGTGTTCTATCGCCGGATTTGTTTTCACTTTACAGCAAATATATTATGAGATCAATAGTAGACAAAAAGGAATTGAAGTCAACGGTCACAACATAAATAATTTGCGATATGCGGATGATACAGTCATAATTTAGGGTGACCATTTTTTTCCCATGGTTTCCGGGGACATTTGTCATATTTTTTACATTTCAGAGGATTTTTTTGCTTATTTCTGAGACTGTCCCACAAAATCGGGGACGAACGATATATATATATATATATATATATATATATATATATATATATATATATATATATATATATATATATATGTGTGTGTATACATATATATATTTATTTTTATATATATTTATAATATGTGTGGGTGGGTGTGTGCGCAAGAAATTTTGTAAATGCAAAAAAAAAAAAAGATAACTTTAAATTTCAAAATAACTGTTCATTTGTTGTTTGATTTTATTTTTGTTAATATTCACGGTACTTATGCGATACACGCACTTAATGACATTACAATAGCTAGTTTTGTTTCTCAATAACAAAAAAAAAGTTTAAAATTAAAAAAAATTAAACAACGTATAGATATAAATTGCGATATTAAAGTAATGTTTACTGTACCTTATTTCTACTGAAGAGGTTGTTGCCTCGGCGTGGTACTTGTTTTTTGAGTGTATCTTTCTCAAGATCTCATGATTTGAAGCAAGTTTTTCACTGAAGCTTTCACACGATAAATTAATGTTAGTTTTTACTGTTGGCGACTTTGGCGAGATACTTTGGCGGGAGATGTCCGGAAAGGCAGGGGTGGGGGAGAGAGAGTGTCTGCTTTTTAAAAAAAATAAACCCATCCCAATAGAAGTGAGACTTCAAAGAAATTCTTAACCGTCCACTACCTCACAGTTTAATAGATTTTGAAGCTGAAACACCAGCAGCAGAATTAGATGTAAATTTAGATGACTTCACCTTGAGTGAAATAGAAACCACCTTAAAGCTAATGACCAATAACAAGGCTGCTGGAGAGGATAAGTTAACAGCTGAGATCCTCAAGGCAATTGATAGCCATAATTTAATACATCTCCAAAAAATGTTCAACATCATTTGGAAAACAGAGAAGACGCCTCATAAATGGAAAAAAGGAATCATTGTTAAGATCCCAAAAAAGGGCAATCTTAGAGATTGTAACAACTGGAGAGGCGTGACACTTTTGTCAGTTGCCTCAAAGTTATTCTGTAAAATCATCCTAAATAGAATAAAGGATTCAATAGATACAGTAATGCGTGAAGAACAGGCTGGGTTTAGAAAAGGGAGAAGCTGTCTTGACCACATTTTCACTCTACGACTTATATTGGAGGAACACATTGAAAAGCAAAAACCTTTTGTACTTAACTTCATCGACTTCAAAAAAGCATTTGATAGTATTCATAGAGATTCTTTGTGGAAAATTCTGAAGCAATATGGCTTACCATCAAAAATCATAAATATTATCAAAGACATGTATGATGGTTACACATGTGCAGTTCGAACAGAGGAAGGACTGAGCGAATGTTTCCCAATAGAAACTGGGGTTAAACAAGGATGTATTTTATCGCCCTTGTTATTTGGAATTGTTATGGACTTCATAATGAAGAAATGCTGCACTGGTAATAAAGGCATCGAATGGATACAAGGAGACCATTTGGAGGACCTCGACTTTGCTGATGACATAGTTCTCATCAGCAGTCAGATAAAAACGATGCAGGAAAACACAAATGAACTATCATCAATAGCCAGCAAAATTGGGCTTGAGGTCAATCATGAAAAGACTAAAGTCATGAAAAGTTTAATTCCAACAAGTGACAAAATATACATGGAAAACAAACCAGTAGAAGAGATCGAGCACTTTATCTATCTTGGAAGTCACATTGATCGAGAAGGGGATACGAGCAAAGAAATTAGAATCAGACTGGCTAAAGCAGCAATGTCTTTCAGAAGCCTTGAAAAGTTGTGGAAATCAAAACTCATTAGCACAAACACAAAACTTAGGCTATTCAAATCAAATGTACTATCAACCCTTACGTATGCGTGTGAAAGCTGGAAAACAACAAGAGATATAGAAACAAAGTTGAACGCATTCGAAAATAAATGTCTAAGGAAAATACTTTGTATAGAATGGAACGAATTCAAAACAAACGAGGAAATTAGAGAAATCGCCAATCAACCACTAATATCTTCAGTAATAAAGAAAAGACGATGGTCATACGTTGGACATGTGATGAGAAGAGATAATAACCGAATAGCAAAGCAAGCCCTCATATGGGAAACAACAGGTAAGAGAAAAAGAGGATGACCCAGAGAGACACTGAGAAGAACATTGATGAGAGAGGCAAGAGCAGCAGGAATCGGCTCCCTCAATGAGATAGAACTGCTTGCACAGAACAGAGACAGATGGCGAGATTTGATATAATATCTTTAAAAGAAAACTGCTAGAACAAAAATTCATATAGGAGAAGGTGTATCTTGGTCTACGCCCTATGGGCCGGTTACGGCTCGAAAGGTCAATAGATAGATAGATAGAATAGAAGTGAGCGGTGGGAATAGAAGTGACGTAGCACCGCGCTTCAAGAGTTCAAAGAGCTATCTCCGACACAACGCGTCCAAGTCTTCTCTTTTATCTTCTTGCTAATGCCGCTCAGTCTGGGATAAAGAAACACAACTCAGTAACGTCCTGAGTCCTAGTGATTACTTTAAAAGAGGGCCGATTCCGTGTATGAACATTTATTTATTCACTGAAATCGGGGACAAATTTCTTTCGGGAACAACTTCTACATTCCGGGGACTGTCCCCGGAAATCGGGGACGAATGGTCACCCTATCATAATAGCAGAGACAGAGAATGAGCTACAAGAAATGATAGATATAATAGTAAAAGAAATCAACAAAACGGTCTCAGTCTGAATAGTAAGAAAACAGAAGTAATGGTCATATCAAAGAAACAATCATCACCATCATGCAGCATAAAAATAAAGGGACAAATCTGAAACAAGTGCAACGCGTCAAATACTTGGGCACAATAATAACATCAGATGGAAGATGCACCACAGAAATAAAAAGCAGAATGGCTCTGGCCAAAAATGGCATTTCAGAAAATGAAAAAGATCTTATGCAAGAAGTCTATGTCAAGAGAAGTGAGAAAGAATGTTCATCGGTGCTATATAGATCCTATTCTGACCTATGGAAGAGCGTCATGGACAGTGGACAAACAAATGAAAAGACAATTAGAGGCTACAGAGATGTGATTTCTCAGAAGAATGTTGAAAGTTCCCAAGACCAATGAGGAAGTTCTCAAAAGAGGCCAACACAAAAAGGGAGCTCTTAAAAAAAATCAGAAAGAAATAATCAACATTTTTCGGGCACATCATGAGAAGAGGACAGTTGGAATACTTGGTTACAACTGGCAAAATACAGGGAAAGAGATATCGTGGACAACAAAAGAGAAAATACTTGATAGCTTGGTGTCATGGCAGGGAAAACAGTCAACAACAGATTTGATACGATGTAATGTTGATAGGAGATTGTGGAAGGACATGATCGCCTACGCCAACTGGTATGACACATGATGATGATGCTCAGTGTCAACATGCACACCAGGTCTACGGTCAGTGTCTACATATGACATGTCTATGTTCGGTGTCTACATGTGACATGTATATGTTTGGTGTCTACATATGACAGGTCTACATATGACATGTCTATGTTCGGTGTCTACATGTGACATGCCTATGTTCTGTGTCTACATATGACATGTCTATGTTCGGTGTCTACATGTGACATGTCTATGTTCGGTGTCTACATATGACAGGTCTGCAGTCAGTGTCCACAGATGACAGGTCTACGGTCAGTGTCCACGATTAGCGTTCACAAATGACAGGTCTACTGTCAGTGTCCACGATTAGCGTCCACAAATGACAGGTCTACAGTCAGTGTCCACGATTAGCGTCCACAAATGACAGGTCTATGGTTATTGTCCACGATTAGCGTCCACAAATGACAGGTCTATGGTTATTGTCCACGATTAGCGTCCACAAATGACAGGTCTAGGGTTATTGTCCACGATTAGCATCCACAAATGACAGGTCTACAGTCAGTGTCCACGATTAGCATCCACAAATGACAGGTCTATGGTTATTGTCCACGATTAGCATCCATAAATCACAGGTCTATGGTTATTGTCCACGATTAGCGTCCACAAATGACAGGTCTATGGTTATTGTCCACGATTAGCGTCCACAAATGACATGTCTACGGTCAGTGTCCACGATTAGCGTCCACAAATGACAGGTCTATCTATGGTTAGTGTCCACGATTAGCGTCCACAAATGACAGGTCTATCTATGGTTATTGTCCACGATTAACGTCCACAAATGACAGGTCTAGGGTTATTGTCCACGATTAGCATCCACAAATGACAGGTCTACAGTCAGTGTCCACGATTAGCATCCACAAATGACAGGTCTATGGTTATTGTCCACGATTAGCATCCATAAATCACAGGTCTATGGTTATTGTCCACGATTAGCGTCCACAAATGACAGGTCTATGGTTATTGTCCACGATTAGCGTCCACAAATGACAGGTCTACGTTCAGTGTCCACGATTAGCGTCCACAAATGACATGTCTACGGTCAGTGTCCACGATTAGCGTCCACAAATGACAGGTCTATCTATGGTTAGTGTCCACGATTAGCGTCCACAAATGACAGGTCTATCTATGGTTATTGTCCACGATTAGCGTCCACAAATGACAGGTCTACGGTCAGTGTCCACGATTAGCATCCACAAATGACAGGTCTACGGTCAGTGTTCACGATTAGCGTCCACAAATGACATGTCTACGGTCAGTGTCCACGATTAGCGTCCAGAAATGACAGGTCTATCTATGGTTATTGTCCACGATTAGCGTCCACAAATGACAGGTCTACGTTCAGTGACCACGATTAGCGTCCACAAATGACAGGTCTATCTATGGTTATTGTCCACGATTAGCGTCCACAAATGACAGGTCTACGGTCAGTGTCCACGATTAGCGTCCACAAATAACAGGTCTATGGTTAGTGTCCACGATTAGCGTCCACAAATGACAGGTCTGTAATTTATATCCATGTCAATGACCCTAGCATCTGTTCTATGCTTGTCTTTGTCTAGATCGTTGGTCATCGGGTCCAGATGAGTTGCCCCATATTCTGCGATGCTTCAACTATAACCAGTCTCTGCTTAGCACATAAGTTGATACGTTCTTTTACACCCCTGTGACGGTGTGTCGCTATATGCGTCCAAACAGGCAGCATCACTAACATTTTCCGTCACAATTCGGCATTTCCCTCTCAAAGGACGCACCGGGGAAATGGGCGTCATGTTCATAGAAATATCTCTGTCACTCCCTGACCCATCTTGTCATTCCCCGACCCATCTTGTCACTGTCACTCCTCGTCCCATCTTGTCACTGTCACTCCCCGGCCCATCTTGTCACTGTCACTCCCCGACCCATCTTGTCACTGCCACTCCCCCGCCATCTCGTCACTATCGCTTCCCGAACCATCTTGTCATAATCATTCCCCGACCCATCTTGTCATAGTCACTCCCCGACCCATCTTGTCACTCCCTAATCCATCTTGTCATAGTCATTCACCATCCCATCTTGTCATAGTCATTCACCATCCCATCTTGTCACTCCCTAATCCATCTTGTCATAGTCATTCCCCGACCCATCTTGTCATAGTCACGCCCCGACCCATCTTGTCACTCCCTAATCCATCTTGTCATAGTCATTCACCATCCCATCTTGTCATAGTCATTCACCATCCCATCTTGTCATAGTCATTCACCATCCCATCTTGTCACTCCCTAATCCATCTTGTCATAGTCATTCACCATCCCATCTTGTCATAGTCACTCCCCGACCCATCTTGTCATTCCCCGACCCATCTTGTCACTGTCACTCCTCGTCCCATCTTGTCACTGTCACTCCCCGACCCATCTTGTCATAGCCACTCCCCGACCCATCTTATCACTGCCACTCCCCCCGCCATCTCGTCACTATCACTTCCCGACCCATCTTGTCATAGTCATTCCCCGACCCATCTTGTCATAGTCACTCCCCGACCCATCTTGTCATAGTCACTCCCCGACCCATCTTGTCACTCCCTAATCCATCTTGTCATAGTCATTCACCATCCCATCTTGTCACTCCCTAACCCATCTTGTCATAGCCACTCCCCGACCCATCTTGTCACTCCCTAATCCATCTTGTCATAGTCATTCACCATCCCATCTTGTCATAGCCACTCCCCGACCCATCTTGTCACTCCCTAACCCATCTTGTCATAGCCACTCCCCGACCCATCTTGTCACTCCCTAATCCATCTTGTCATAGTCATTCACCATCCCATCTTGTCACTCCCTAATCCATCTTGTCATAGCCACTCCCCGACCCATCTTGTCACTCCCTAACCCATCTTGTCATAGTCATTCCCCGACCCATCTTGTCATAGTCATTCCCGACCCATCTTGTCACTCCCTAATCCATCTTGTCATAGTCACTCCCCGACCCATCTTGTCACTCCCTAATCCATCTTGTCATAGTCACTCCCCGACCCATCTTGTCACTCCCTAATCCATCTTGTCATAGTCACTCCCCGACCCATCTTGTCACTCCCTAATCCATCTTGTCATAGTCATTCCCCATCCCATCCTGTCACTCTCCGAACCATCTTGTCACTTTCACTCCCCATCCCATCTTGTCACTTTCACTCCCCATCCAATCTTGTCACTTTCACTCCCCATCCCATCTTGTCACTTTCACTCCCCATCCCATCTTGTCACTTTCACTCCCCATCCCATCTTGTCACTTTCACTCCCCATCCCATCTTGTCACTTTCACTCCCCATCCCATCTTGTCACTTTCACTCCCCATCCCATCTTGTCACTGTCACTCCCCGACCCATCTTGTCACTCCCTAATCCATCTTGTCATAGTCACTCCCCGACCCATCTTGTCACTCCCTAATCCATCTTGTCATAGTCACTCCCCGACCCATCTTGTCACTCCCTAATCCATCTTGTCATAGTCATTCCCCATTCCATCCTGTCACTCTCCGAACCATCTTGTCACTTTCACTCCCCATCCCATCTTGTCACTGTCACTCCCCGACCCATCTTGTCCCAATATTACCTATATAAACAGTGCCGCTGTCAAACACTTTTCTTTTTTTCAGAAATGACCAAGAATGTCTGCTCCAGCTGCAGCAGTGACGGCTGTAATTACACCTCACTAGATGTGGACGGCGTATTTACGAATTGTCCATGACATTCATCAATACAGGAAGACAGGTTCTGTGAAACTGTAATCAATAAGCTCTGCTTTGAAGTCAAAGAAATTCATTACACAGAATGAACGGAAGTGACAACAAGCAGGAGGGAGGGAGGGCTGAACGGGAACAGCGAAAGCTGATACTGTGCTGACGTCACTAAATGTTGACTTAGCCAAATGTCAGGCCGACATTCCTGTAGCACTACTCATGAATTAATTATGGCACTCGGCGACAGCTTATCACGTCCGCAGGGCTGGACCAGGTCTGGGATGGTGCTGTTTATGTGGGGGGGCAGCTGTACTTACAGCTGTGCATGTATTTCAGCTGCTGCACTTACAGCTGTGCATGTATTTCAGCTGCTGCACTTACACCTGTAGATGCACTTGAGCTGCTGCACTTACACCTGTACATGCATTTGAGTTGCTGTACGTACAACTAGCTGCACATGTACTTTGGGGGCAGTACTTACAGCTGTACATGTACTGAGGGCATTGCATTAACAGCTGTACATGTACTATTGGCGCTGCGTTCACTTGGGGGTGTGTACCTACATCTGTACATGTAACTGACATTCACATGTACCACAAGTACAGCTGTGCATGTACTTAAGGCAGTGCGTTTACATCCCTGCATGTACTTACGGCAGCACGTTTACGGCCGTGCATGTACTTACGGCAGCACGTTTACAGCCGTGCATATACTTCAGGCGTTGCTCATAAAGGAGCATTTAAGCTGTATGAAAGGCACTGTCACGGAGACATGATACCGCTAGACGTGATGTAAAGATTGTGTCACGGAGACATGATACCGCTAGACGTGATGTAAAGATTGTGCCCCGGAAACATGATACCGCTAGACGTGATGTAAAGATTGTGTCACGGAGACATGATACCGCTAGACGTGATGTAAAGATAGTGTCACGGATATATGATACAAGTAGACGTGATGTAAAGATGGTGTCACGGAGATGTGGTACTACTAGACGTGATGTAGAGATAGTGTCACGGAGACATGATACCACTAGGCATGATTGTGCCACGAAGACATGATATACTAGACATGATGTAAAGATAGTGTCACGGAGATGCGGTCCTAGTAGACGTGATGTAAAGATAATGTCAATGGGATATGGTACAAGTAGACGTGATGCAAAGATTGTGCCACGGAGACATGATACTACTAGACATGATGTAAAGGCACTGTCACGGAGATGTGGTCCTAGTAGACGTGATTGAAAGATAATATCAAGGAGATATGATACAGCATATATTAGAGTCCCCAATATATACGATTTATGATACTCTTAGTCGTGGTCTAAAAATGATGTCTCTCTGTCTCTCCATCCGTTGTCTTATTACAGGATTGTGTATGTGTTTGTGTCTGTCCATCCGCCCGTTGTCTTATTAGATAATTATATGTCTGCCTGCCTGTATGTCTGTCTGTCTGTCTTAGAGAATTGTGTGCCTGTCTCTCCATCGTTATATTATTGAAGAATTGTGTGTGAGTCTGTCTCATCAACGTTGTCACATTAGATCATTATGTGAGTTTGTGCTCTCTTCACAGAGAATTTTGACACACAGACTCAATGAGGGTGTCTCTTCCACAAACATAGAATATTGTGTAGCAGCTGTTGTGAACAAACATAGAACACAGTGTAGCGACTGTCTCCTCCACAAACATAGAACATTGTGCAGCGGCTGTCTCCTCCACAAAAATAGAACATTGTGTAGCGGCTGTCTCCTCCGCAAACATAAAACATTGTGTAGCGGCTGTCTCCTCCGCAAACATAAAACATTGTGTAGCAGATGTCTCCTCCGCAAACATAAAACATTGTGTGGCGGCTTTCTCCTCCGCAAACATAGAACATAGTGTAGCGGCTGTCTGCTCCAACCACATAGATCATTGTTTAGCGACTGTCTCTCCTCTACAAAATAGAACATTGTGTAGCGACTGTCTCTCCTCCACAAAAATAGAACATTGTGTAGCGGCTGTCTCTCCTCCGCAAAAATAGAACATTGTGTAGCGGCTGTCTCTCCTCCACAAAAATAGAACATTGTGTAGCGACTGTCTCTCCTCCACAAAAATAGAACATTGTGTAGCGACTGTCTCTCCTCCACAAAAATATAACATTGTGTAGCGACTGTCTCTCCTCCACAAAAATAGAACATTGTGTAGCGACTGTCTCTCCTCCACAAAAATAGAACATTGTGTAGCGACTGTCTCTCCTCCACAAAATAGAACATTGTGTAGCGACTGTCTCTCCTCCACAAAAATATAACATTGTGTAGCGACTGTCTCTCCTCCACAAAAATAGAACATTGTGTAGCGACTGTCTCTCCTCCTCCACAAAAATAGAACATTGTGTAGCGACTGTCTCTCTTCCACAAAATAGAACATTGTGTAGCGACTGTCTCTCCTCCACAAAAATAGAACATTGTGTAGCGACTGTCTCTCCTCCACAAAAATAGAACATTGTGTAGCGACTGTCTCTCATCCACAAAAATAGAACATTGTGTAGCGACTGTCTCTCCTCCACAAAAATAGAACATTGTGTAGTGACTGTCTCTCCTCCACAAAAATAAAACATTGTGTAGTGACTGTCTCTCCTCCACAAAAATAGAACATTGTGTAGTGACTGTCTCTCCTCCACAAAATAGAACATTGTGTAGTGACTGTCTCTCCTCCACAAAAATAGAACATTGTGTAGCGACTGTCTCTCCTCCACAAAAATAGAACATTGTGTAGCGACTGTCTCTCCTCCACAAAAATAGAACATTGTGTAGCGACTGTCTCTCCTCCACAAAAATAGAACATTGTGTAGCGACTGTCTCTCCTCCACAAAAATAGAACATTGTGTAGCGACTGTCTCTCCTCCACAAAAATAGAACATTGTGTAGCGACTGTCTCCTCCACAAACATAGAACATTGTGTAGCGACTGTCTCTCCTCCACAAACATAGAACATTGTGTAGCGACTGTCTCTCCTCCACAAAAATAGAACATTGTGTAGCGACTGTCTCTCCTCCACAAAAATAGAACATTGTGTAGCGACTGTCTCTCCTCCACAAACATAGAACATTGTGTAGCGACTGTTATGAACAAACAAGCCTTGGTATTTGTTGTTCGTCAACAGAACCTTAAACTTTGAACTTATGACCTTTCCGACCCAAATTGTCAATACCCCTGAATGTCATGTTACACTTGTTCCAACGCGTGTCGTCAGCACACATCGTTCTTTAAGATCTGCCGTTCTTAAATTACTAGTCCTTGTTTAGTTAGAACATAGCCAACTAACGACTTTCTAAGGCACGTGGTCAGAAGATAACCGGAAAACCCACCAACTGGCGTGACGTGATCAAATATTGGAGACACAGACTGATGACGTCACTCTACCCACAATCACTCCTGTTCGTAAAGCTGAAAATGTCACGCAAGTTGGTGATTTTCCAGGAAATCCTTCTCAGCCAGCAGGGCTAAGTAGATCTAGAGTTGGCTGTGTTTAGAACCACACTTTGGATGTTTCTGGGCAGGAGCAAACAAGAAAGAAAGAACCATCTAGAAATCGGATTCAACAGCCAGAATAGACAAAAAAGACGTTTCGAACCGAAAGATCTTCAGTAGGAAAACCAACACAAAAAGAACACACGTATCAAAGCCAGCAATACTGTCACTCCGCATGATTACATGTTTTTATGCATATTATAATGTATGTGTACAAGTCTGGCTCACACGGCGCGTGCTGTAGACTGCCTCGACAGAAGCGATCGCTGTTCAGTGTTCTGTTCTTGTCACGGCGACTGACGATGTTCTCGCTGACGCTTTGTCTTATTGCAAGTTAGTCTATATCATCATCAAGTACCGGGCCTGCTGGCGTAGGTGACCATGTTTCTCCATAACTTTCGATCTCGACAGTTATTTATCATTTCTGTTGTTGACCTTCTGCCAAGCCATTCTCTTAATCTGTTTGGTATTTTTTCTCTTTGCTTCCCTCTATCTCTTCGTCCCTCAATTTTCCCAGTTGTTACAATATATGCCAGCTGTTCTCTTCTCATTACA
The DNA here is from genome assembly GCA_032433765.1 of Megaustenia siamemsis. Lineage (NCBI taxonomy): Eukaryota > Metazoa > Mollusca > Gastropoda > Stylommatophora > Ariophantidae > Megaustenia > Megaustenia siamemsis. The sequence continues at coordinate 5,894,571 of JAVIAB010000117.1, read as the reverse complement.
TGGCCAAAAAATGATGATTGTTTCTTCCTAATATTGGAAATTCGCTCTCTCTTTGCTTTGGCCTCTTTCAGAACGTTTTCATCACTCTTAACTGTCCATGGTATTCTCAACATTCTTCTATTAAACCACATTTCTACAGACTCCAGTGATTTTCTTGTCTGTTATCCTGTTGAGGTTAACAAAGCTCCCACATATTTTAGGCTATATCAAATACAAATATTATGGAGCAGCTCAACTCATAGAAAGACTAGAACAAACTACAACGTTTCGGCAAAGCCATCATCAGGTATAAATACAAATTATAAAATGAAGCACATAAATCCAAGCCAGAAAAAAAAACACAGATATTAAAAAAAATAGCGGAATCTTGGTGGCCGTGTGCTAGCTATGTGACGTCGCCGATTTCGTTGATGGTCACTTTGGTCAGACTCCGAGTTACCTCATATTACCTGTATGTATTTATTTGGATCATCACTCATTGTTACCTGTATATATTTATTTGGATCATCGCATATTATTACCTGTATGTATTTATTTGGATCATCGCATATTATTACCTGTATGTATTTATTTGGATCATCACACATTGTTACCTGTATATATTTATTTGGATCATTACACATTATTACCTGTATGTATTTAATTGTCAAAGTCAGTTTGCCAAAAACCAGATGAATGGATGTGGGTTTCGTGTAGGAGTTGGGGGTTTTGGGTGTATAAATCCATATAACAAAAATGGGGTCACTGAAGTCAGAATGACACTTGTCTAACAGCGTCTGAAGTCTCCAGCCAGCCCGTCACACAACCAAAACAAGAGAAATATGAGAACAGAGAGCGCTTTTAACGTTCGATTTTAAAAAAAAATGTTTCTTTATTATCTGATAACATTAGGAAAATATACACCAAGACGAGTCGTACATCTGTTATGTTGGAGAATAAGAAAACATGCATCACGACTGTAGTCGGTAGATCTGTATGTTGGAGAATAATAAGAAAACATACATCACGACTGTAGTCGGTAGATCTGTATGTTGGAGAATAATAAGAAAACATACATCACGATTGTAGTCGATAGATCTGTATGTTGGAGAATAATAAGTAAACATACATCACGACTGTAGTCGGTAGATCTGTATGTTGGAGAATAATAAGAAAACATACATCACGACTGTAGTCGGTAGATCTGTATGTTGGAGAATAATAAGAAAAGATAAAAAAAAAAAGACTGGAGTCTCAAGAAGCTGCCACAGTGTAAATGATAAGATAGATGTAGGAAGATGATGGAGCTGAATGTGTCATGGTCCAGAAGAGATGGGGAAACAATCACAAACACTGACATGGAGTCCGGAGAGACAGGTCAAGAACAAAGGTCAGTGGAAAAATATGAGCCAGACATGGGACACACGGCACTCTGTGAAGGTTGACCACATACCGCAGGAAGTGGAGGGAGTTGTTTCCTCGGATAATGTCACATGGCGTGCCGCCCCTGACTGCCTTGTTGGTTGGTATGCGACGTCATATGGCGTAACGTCCCTGACTGTCTTGTTGGTCTGTGACGTCACACTGCTGGCCGCCCTTGACCGTCCTCTTGGTCTGTGACGTCCCATAGTGTTCTGCCCTTGACTAGCATGTGGGTCTGTGACGTCACATAGTGTGCCGCCCTTGACTGCCATATTGGTCTGTGACGTCACATAGTGTGTCGCCCCTGACTGCCATGTTGGTATTTGACGTCACATAGTGTGCCGCCCCTGACTGCCATGTTGGCCTGGTACAGAGGAAACGAGAGGGATAACCAACATACAACTATCCATGTGTCATCATATAACCAACACAAGCATGACGGCCTGTGCGGCTGACTACGTGCGATACTATAACGTGAGTTAAGCTATCACCGTAAGAGAAAACGTGAAGTAGTTCCACCTAACAGCTTCTCATGTCAACGCGCTATCACCACGTCACTCCTTGTTTATATATCACTCCGCCAAATGATTGACAGGGCTCCGCCTCTATATTTGAAGAACCAAATGCGTAAATCGTTTACAATTTTCATTATCCGTTTTGCTCGTGTACATTGAGGTCATGTACAAAATCACAGCTAGTTGAGTACAAAACAAATCCTCTTGTTTCCTGGAAGCGGCGGAAAAGGGTCAGACCACAATCACTTAGGCCTGGGAGGGCTGAGAAGGAATTCCCTGAAACCCTCCAACTAATATGACGTTAGGCAGATGGAAGCAGAGATGAAGAGGATGGAGACGACATGGAATGATATCAAAAGAATAGCAAGACATAAAATGGCTTGGAAAGTGTTTGTTGAAGACCTATGCTGTGCAAGGAGCTGAAAGTGTTTGTTGGAGACCTAAGTTCCACAGAGAGCTGAAAGTGTTTGTTGAAGACCTATGCTCCCCAGAGAGCTGAAAGTGTTTGTTAGAGACCTATGCTCCACAGGGAGCTGAAAGTGTTTGTTGAAGACCTATGCTCCACAGGGAGCTAAAAGTGTTTGTTGAAGACCTATGCTCTACAGAGAGCTGAACGTGTTTGTTGAAGACATATGCTCCACAGGAAGCTGAAAGTGTTTGTTGAAGACCTATGCTCCACAGGGAGCTGTAAGTGTTTGTTGAAGACCTATGCTCCACAGGGAGCTGAAAGTGTTTATTGAAGATCTATGCTCCACAGGGAGATGAAATTGTTTATTGAAGATCTATGCTCCACAGGGAGCTGAAAGTGTTTGTTGAAGACCTATGCTGTACAGGGAGTTGAAAGTGTTTATTGAAGATCTATGCTCCACAGGGAGATGAAAGTGTTTGTTGAAGACCTATGCTCAACAGGTGGTATTAACCAAATAAAAATAGGAGAAATACCTCTACTAGACGTACAATCTTACATATATCTGGGCAGTAATATAGATAAAGAGGGAGGAACAGAAAATGATCCCAAAATAAGGATATCAAAAGCAAGAGGAGCTTTCATTGCACTGGGAAACATATGGAAATCCAAAGAAATTATGTTAATTACAAAAATAAAAATGTTCAACTCAAATGTTAAGTCAGTCCTTTTATATGGGTGTGAAACATGGAGAATAACAAAATTGGCAATTATGAAGATACAGACTTTCATTAATGGATGCTTACGCAGAATAAAAGGATGGAAATGGCAGGACAAAATCACTAACATAGAATTATGGAAATGTACAAGTCAAATTCCAGTGGATAAAGTGATACAGCGAAGACGATGGCGCTGGATAGGACACACACTGCGGAAGCCAACTGAGAGTATTACACAACAGGCCCTTTTTGGAATCCCCAGGGGAAAAGACAAAGAGGAAGACCAAGGAATTCTTGGAGAAGACAGAGATATAAGCAGAGATGAAGATGATGGGAAAGACATGGAATGATCAGAATGGCAAAAAAACAGAACGACTTGGAAAGTGTTTGTTGAAGACCTATGCTCCAACGGAAGCTGAAAGTGTTTGTTGAAGACCTATGTTCCACAGGGAGCTGAAAGTGTTTGTTGAAGACCTATGCCCCACAGAGAGCTGAAAGTGTTGAAGACCTATGCTCCACAGAGAGCTGAAAGTATTTATTGAAGACCTATGCCCCACAGAGAACTGAAAGTGTTGAAGACCTATGCTCCACAGAGAGCTGAAAGTGTTGAAGACCTATGCCCCACAGAGAGCTGAAAGTGTTGAAGATCTATGCTCCACAGAGAGTTGAAAGTGGTTGTTGAAGACCTATGCTCCACAGAGAGTTGAAAGTGTTGAAGACCTATGCTCCACAGGGAGCTGAAAGTAGTTGTTGAAGACCTATGATCCACAGAGAGCTGAAAGTAGTTGTTGAAGACCTATGATCCACAGAGAGCTGAAAGTAGTTGTTGAAGACCTATGATCCACAGAGAGCTGAAAGTAGTTATTGAAGACCTATGATCCACAGAGAGCCGAAAGGGAGCCGAAGAAGAGCATGAAGTTGTCGGTTTTACGAGCAGAGTCGGTTCTGTGTAGAGTGACGTCGGCCCTCTTATAGCTGAAAACGTCATCCTAGTCCGGAGGTTTTTAAGTTTTATTTTCTGCACACGGGCCTTAGTTAATCTTTAGATGGCTGTGGCCAGACACAGAAAGTGATCTAAATATAGCATCGGCCAGATGTGAACGGCGGTAAGTCAACACCCACCTGTTGGCGATGCGGCAGTTAGGCTACCAGGTTGTGAAGTACACTGTGTTGGACTGTCTGTGATTGCTACCACCACTCGAAGTTTCAAAGTCGAGATGTGGTAGAAGAATGTCTTGATGGTTCAGCGGAAAGTTTAGATCGTGGGACAACATAAAGTTTACATGGGATAAGAAAAAAGTTTAGGTGGGACAAGAGAAAAAGTTTAGGTGGGACAATAGAAAAAGTTTAGGTGGGACAAGAGAAAAAGTTTAGGTGGGACAAGAGAAAAAGTTTAGGTGGGACAAGACAAAAAGTTTAGGTGGGACAAGAGAAAAAGTTAGGAGGGACAAGAAAAAAAGTTTAGGTGGGACAAGAGAAAAAGTTTAGGTGGGACAAGAGAAAAAGTTTAGGTGGGACAAGAGAACAAGTTTAGGTGGGACAAGAGAAAAAGTTTAGGTGGGATAAGAGAAAAAGTTTAGGTGGGACAAGAGAAAAAGTTTAGGTGGGACAATAGAAAAAGTTTAGGTGGGACAAGATAAAGTTTAGGTAGGACAAGAGAAAAAGTTTAGGTGGGACAAGAGAAAAAGTTTAGGTGGGACAAGAGAAAAGTTTAGGTGGGACAAGAAAAAAAGTTTAGGTGGGACAAGAAAAAAGTTTAGATGGGACAAGAAAAAAGTTTAGGTGGGACAAGAGAAAAAGTTAAGAGGGACAAGAGAAAAAGTTTAGGTAGGCCAAGAAAAAAGATTAGGTGGGACAAGAAAAAAAGTTTAGGTGGGACAAGAAAAAAAGTTTAGGTGGGACAAGAAAAAAATTTAGGTGGGACAAGAAAAAGTTTAGGTGGGACAAGAGAAAATTTAGGTGAGACAAGAAAAAATTTAGGTGGGACAAGAGAAAGTTTAGGTGGGACAAGAAAAAAGTTTAGGTGGGACAAGAAAAAAGTTTAGGTGGGACAAGATAAAGTTTAGGTGAGACAGGAAAAAAGTTTAGGCAGGATAAGAGAAAGTTTAGGTGGGACAAGAGAAAAGTTTAGGTGGGACAAGAAAAAAGTTTAGGTGGGACAATACAAAAGTTTAGGTGGGACAGAGAAAGTTTAGGTGGGACAAGAAATAAGTTTAGATGGGACAAGAGAAAGTTTAGGTGGGACAACAACATGTCTAGGTGTGAAAGTGAACATTTGAGATGGGACACGAAGACAAGACAGGAACGTGTAAACATAAAATATGTTCCCAGACAAAAGAAACAAGTCGCAACATGTTCCTTGAACAGACAAAAGGAACAAGTAACAATATGTTCCCAGAACAGACAAAAGTAACATGTAACAATATGTTCCCAGAACAGACAAAAGGAACAAGTCGCAATATGTTCCTTGAACAGACAAAAGGAACAAGTAACAATATGTTCCCAGAACAGACAAAAGTAACATGTAACAATATGTTCCCAGAACAGACAAAAGGAACATGTAACAATATGTTCCCAGAAAAGACAAAAGAAACAAGTCGCAATATGTTCCCAGAACAGACAAAATAAACAAGTCGCAATATGTTCCCAGAACAGACAAAAAGAGCGAGTAACAATATGTTCCCAGAACAGACAAAAGGAACAAGTCGCAATATGTTCCAGAACAAACGACTTTAGTCAAAACAGGGCACTCTGATGAATGTCTAGAGGCAGATTGGATGTTTTCTGTTGGCGCACGTGTTGTGACATGTATGTAGCTGGAGTGACATGGATGTAGCTGGAGTGAAATGGATGTAGTTGGAGTGACATCGGTGTAGCTGGAGTGACATGGATGTAGCTGGAGTGACATGCCTAGGTCAAAGAACAGAGATAACGTGCAGCTATTGTTACGGTCTGTCCTTGAACAACAAGTAGTACTCGTCATCATAATGTGCCATACCGATTGGCGTAGGCGATCATGTCCCTCCAAATTCTTCTATCTACAGTGCATCGTATCAGTTCTGTTGTTGACTGTTTTCCATGCCATGACACCAAACTATCCAGTATTTTCTCTCTTTGTCGTCCGTGATCTCTCTTTCCTTTTATTTTGTCAGTTGTAACCAAGTATTCCAACTGTCCTCTTCTCATGATGTGCCCGAAAAATGTTGATTGTTTCTATCTGATGTTTTTTAGGAGCTTCCTTTTTGTGTTGGCCTCTTTGAGAATTTCCTCGTTGGTCTTTTTAGCTGTTCAGGGAACTTTCAACATTTTTCTGAGAAATCCCATCTCTGTCTCTGTGGCCTCTAATCGTCTTTTCATCTGTTTGTCTACTGTCCATGATTCGCTACCATAGGTCAGAATTGGTTCTATATAGCAACGATGAACACTCTTTCTCGTTGACATAGATTTGTTGCAAAAGATATTTTTCATTTTCTGAAATGCTATTTTGTCCTGAGTTATTCTGCTTTTTATTTCTGCGGTGCATCTTCCATCTGATGTTATTATTGTGCCCAAGTATTTTAGATGTTGCACTTGTTTCAAATTTGTCCTGTTTATTTTTATGCTGCGTGTTGGTGATGGTTGTTTCTTCGATATGACAATTACTTCAGTTATCTTACTATTCAGACTGAGACCTTTGTGTTGATTTCTTTTAGTATTATGTCTATTATTTCTTGTTGTTCATTACGAGTACTGGCAAGGCTATATAATTATTGGAATGTCCTAACTGTCTAAGCATCCAATCAGAACCGGAGAAACAACTCTGGAAAATGACATTCAATGTTACTGACACTTGTCCGTGGATGCGGTTGGTAGGGACAAAAACTGACAGTTCTTTATGCCTTCTGTGATTGGTAAACACAAAAACACTCATCCAATGATAACCATCGATACAGATGTACCCGTAAATCTTTCTGCATTATGGGTGTGGTATCTTCTGTCGAGGGTCTTCTCAAGTATTTAAAGGTAAACATAATTGGTAAGGTTAAAAAAGCCAGGGAAAAAATAAACAGATGCAAGAAAAGGACAAGTAGATGGAGGATAAGGACAAGTAGATGGAAGATAAGGACAAGTAGATGGAAGTAGATGGAAGATAAGGACAAGTAGATGGAAGACAAGGACAAGTGGATGGATAATAAGGACATGTAGATGGAAGATAAGGACACGTAGATGGGAGATAAGGACACGTAGATGGAAGATAAGGACACGTAGATGGAAGATAAGGACACGTAGATGGAAGATAAGGACACGTAGATGGAAGATAAGGACACGTAGATGGAAGATAAGGACAAGTAGATGGAAGATAAGGACAAGTAGATGGAAGATAAGGACAAGTAGATGCAAGGTAAGGACAAGTAGATGGAAGATAAGGACAAGTAGATGCAAGGTAAGGACAAGTAGATGGAAGACAAAGACAAGTAGATGGAAGATAAGGACAAGTAGATGGAAGATAAGTACAACTAGATGGAAGTAGACGATAAGGACAAGTAGATGGAAGATAAGGATAAGTAGATGGAAGTAGAAGATAAGGACAAGTAGATGGAAGATAAGGATAAGTAGATGGAAGAAGAAGATAAGGACAAGTAGATGGAAGATAAGGACAAGTAGATGGTTGATAAGGACAAGTAGATGGAAGATAAGAACAAGTAGATGGAAGATAAGGATAAGTAGATGGAAGATAATGACAAGTAGATGGAAGATAAGGACAAGCAGATGGAAGATAAGGACAAGAATATGGAAGATAAGGACAGAGCGGATAGAAGATAAGGACAAGTAGGTGGAAGATAAGAACAAGCGGATAGAAGATAAGGACAAATAGATGGAAGATAAAGACAAGCGGATAGAAGATAAGGACAAGTAGATAGAAGATAAGGACAAGTATATGGAAGTAGAAGATAAGGACAAGTAGATGGAAGTAGAAGATAAGGACAAGCGGATAGAAGATAAGGACAAGCGGATAGAAAATAAGGACAAGTAGATGGAAGTAGAAGATAAGGACAAGTAGATGGAAGATAAGAACAAGTAGATGAAAGATAAGGACAAGTAGATGGAAGATAAGGACACGTAGATGAAAGATAAGGACAAGTAGATGGAAGATAAGGACAAGTAGATGGAAGGTAAGGACAAGCAAATGGAAGGTAAGGACAAGTAGATGGAAGATAAGGACTAGTAGATGGTGGATAAGGACAAGCGGATAGAAGATAAGGACAAGTAGATGGAAGTAGAAGATACGGACAAGTAGATGGAAGATAAGAACAAGTAGATGAAATATATGGACAAGTAGATGGAAGATAAGAAAAAGTAGATGGAAGGTAAGGACAAGCAGATGGAGGATAAGGACTAGTAGATGGCGGATAAAGACAAGTAGATGAAAGATAAGGACAAGTAGATGGAAGATAAGGACAGGCATATGTAAGATAAGGACAGGCAGATGTAAGATAAGGATAAGTAGATGAAAAATAAGGACAAGTAGATGTAAGATAAGGACAGGCAGATGTAAGATAAGGACAAGTAGATGTATGATAAGGACAAGTAGGTGGAAGATAAGGACATGTAGATGTAAGATAAGGACAGGCAGATGTAAGATAATGACAAGTAGATGAAAGATAAGGACGAGTAGATGGAAGATAAGGACAAGTAGATGGAAGATAAGGACAAGTAGATGTAAGATAAGGACAGGCAGATGTAAGATAAGGACAAGTAGATGGAAGATAAGGATAAGTAGATGGAAGTAGTTAATAAGGACAAGTAGACGGAAGATAAGGACAAGTAGATGGAAGTAGAAGATAAGGACAAATAGATGGAAGATAAGGATAAGTAGATGGAAGTAGAAGATAAGGACAAGTAAATGGAAGATAAGGACAAGTAGATGGAAGTAGAAGATAAGGACAAGTAGATGGAAGATAAGGACAAGTAGATGGAAGATAAGGATAATTAGATGGAAGATAAGGACAAGTAGATGGAAGATAAGGACAAGTAGATGGAAGATAAGGACAAGTAGATGGAAGATACGGATAAGTAGATGGAAGATAATGACAAGTAGATGGAAGATAAGGACAAGCAGATGGAAGATAAGGACAAGTAGATGGAAGAAAAGGACAAGCGGATAGAAGATAAGGACAAGTAGATGGAAGATTAGAACAAGCGGATAGAAGATAAGGACAAATAGATGGAAAATAAGGACAAGCGGATAGAAGATAAGGACAAGTAGATAGAAGAAAAGGACAAATTAATGGAAGTAGAAGATAAGGACAAGTAGATGGAAGATAAGGAAAAGTAGATGAAAGTAGAAGATAAGGACAAGTAGATGGAAGTAGAATATAAGGACAAGCGGATAGAAGATAAGGACAAGCGGATATAAAATAAGGACAAGTAGATGGAAGTAGAAGATAAGGACAAGTAGATGGAATATAAGAACTTGTAGATGAAAGATAAGGACAAGTAGATGAAAGATAAGGACAAGTAGATGGAAGATAAGGACAAGTAGATGGAACGTAAGGACAAGCAGATGGAGGATAAGGACTAGTAGATGGCGGATATGGGCAAGCAGATAGAAGATAAGGACAAGCGGATAGAAGATAAGGACAAGTAGATGGAAGTAGAAGATACGGACAAGTAGATGGAAGATAAGGACAAGTAGATGAAAGATAAGGACAAGTAGATGGAAGATAAGGACAAGTAGATGGAAGATAAGAAAAAGCAGATGGAAGGTAAGGACAAGCAGATGGAGGATAAGGACTAGTAGATGGCGGATAAGGACAAGTAGATGAAAGATAAGGACAAGTAGATGGAAGATAAGGACAGGCATATGTAAGATAAGGACATGCAGATGTAAGATAAGGACAAGTAGATGAAAAATAAGGACAAGTAGATGTAAGATAAGGACAGGCAGATGTAAGATAAGGACAAGTAGATGAAAGATAAGGACGAGTAGATGAAAGATAAGGACGAGTAGATGGAAGATAAGGACAAGTAGATGGAAGATAAGGACTGGCTGATGTAAGATAATGGTGTAAGCTAAATAGGTGGATGGTGAACGTCAAAATGACGAAGGTGACAGTAATGAGACTACAACTAAGGATAAACAGTTCAACAACTTGAAAACTGCCATACGCTAATAGTGAAAGGCGGAATGGAGTTTCGTGCATGACTTTGCAGCACCGGGGTGACTCCCGGAGGTTCATGGCAGTCAGGAGGAATTTATAATTTCACAAATTCACAATGCAGGGAGATCTTACAGTCTGTTGTTTGATGTGCGACAGGGATAGTCCAGGGATAGCCTTTCATATGTTCGGATTTGGAGTCAAGGTGATGTCCTAGCATCATCAAGCGCTATACATAAAAAAAAAATATGACGATCATCATTTTCAGGAGGACGTGAACTTCCGGTCAAAATGGTGAATAAGCGGCAGGAACAATTAAAGGCCACGTCAGAAAAGTTGTTCTTTGTTGCAGTTTCCTCATGTTCCAAGTCCGGCTTGTTGCAGGAGCTACTGAGTTAAGTGCTCTGTGCATAATGTGGGCTGTGTGTTTCATCTGTTTTGATTGTGTTTCGATATTTCGATTGTTTACAATGAGTGATGATATGATAGAGAACAGATGGCTGTGTTCATTTTCTGTGCGGTTTCGCCTTATGTCTTTTAGCGTGTGCTGAGACTGCTATGATGGGGACTACAGCTACCTTTCTTTGTTTGGGAGATGAGATAGTAATTCGGATGATTACACTGGCACGGGCGGTTGAGCAATTATGGATTTTAATTCGTTTGCAGTGATACCGGGGCCTTCCATAACCATAACCATAACCATAACCATAGTTCAACTAAAGACATATAGACCTAGAGTCTAGGCCACAGACAACTCTCCTACATCCGTATTCTTAGACATTTTTTCTGCTTCTCTCCAATCTAGGTCATTGTTCTTAAGGGTTTCCATGACGTCTCATCTCCAGGTTCCTCCCTTCTTTCTATTTCCCGATGCTAAAATTAAAAAGTAAAATGCAATGGCAAACATGTGTTTACAAAATATGTTTACTTTCCTAATATTGGGAAAGTTAACAAGACCTCAGAACGTGCTTAGGGCAGACTAGTGAATGTACAGCCGTGGACAATAACAAGAACGGTCAGTTACATAAGCTGACATTGTGTTATTGTGCAACGCTGAAGGAACATGGCAGCTTATCAGAATGTAGTGTCTCCCCTGATAACTTTAATTGTGTGTAATCACCAACACGCGATACGTCGCTGCAATCAATGAGGCAAGTGTCGATGGCTAGAAGTCAGTGTGACACTCGGTGTTGCAGGAGAGGCCTACCAAGCAGGAGCGTAGCAGTCGGCGTCTCTTTGTTTATATCCTGTATTGTCAATCAGTTGTGTGTCGCTTCTCCCTGTCAGTTTTGTGGTGGATTCCCTTTTGCACGCGTTAGTTTGTTATTAGGACCATCATCACTACACACCTGGCAAATCCATAGGTGTTCTGATATCCCTCTCGAGAAAGAGGAGAATATCCCGAGGAGAATCCAGGCCCACGTGTAAAAAAATCCGAGGCACAGGTGAGGGTGGTGAAGGACAGGTGAGGGTGGTGAGGGACAGGTGAGGGTGGTGAGGGTGGTGAAGGACAGGTGAGGGTGATGAGGGACAGGTGAGGGTGGTGAAGGACAGGTGAGGGTGGTGAGGGTGGTGAAGGACAGGTGAGGGTGGCGACGGACAGGTGAGGGTGGTGAGGGACAGGTGAGGGTGGTGAAGGACAGGTGAGGGTGGTGAAGGACAGGTGAGGGTGGTGAGGGACAGGTGAGGGTGGTGAGGGTGGTGCGGCAGAGGTGAGGGACAGGTGAGGGTGGTGAGGCAGAGGTGAGGGTGGTGAGGCAGAGGTGAGGGACAGGTGAGGGTGGTGAGGGACAGGTGAGGGTGGTGAGGCAGAGGTGAGGGTGGTGAGGGACAGGTGAGGATGGTGAGGCAGAGGTGAGGGTAGTGAGGGACAGGTGAGGGTGGTGAGGCAGAGGTGAGGGTGGTGAGGCAGAGGTGAGGGTGGTGAGGCAGAGGTGAGGGTGGTGAGGGACAGGTGAGGGTGGTGAGGGACAGGTGAGGGTGGTGAGGGACAGGTGAGGGTGGTGAGGCAGAGGTGAGGGTGGTGAGGGACAGGTGAGGGTGGTAAGGCAGAGGTGAGGGTGGTGAGGCAGAGGTGAGGGACAGGTGAGGGTGGTGAGGCACAGGTGAGGGTGGTGAGGCACAGGTGAGGCAGAGGTGAGGGTGGTGAGGCAGAGGTGAGGGACAGACATTGGATCTCACTACCTGAGATCAGGGTGACGTCATAAAGAAACCACGAATTAACTTTTCCTATTTTTGACAAATCACCACCGCTTCTGGTTGGCTTTTAACCAGGGACCGTATCACACGCCAATACAAGCTCTCAACACACAAGAGATCCCAAGTCCACACAGCCATACAAGCTCTCAACACACAAGAGATCCCAAGTCCACACACCCATAAAGCTCTCAACACACAAGAGATCCCAAGTCCACACACCCATAAAGCTCTCAACACACAAGAGATCCCAAGTCCACACAGCCACACAAAGTCTCAACACACAAGAGATCCCAAGTCCACACACCCATAAAGCTCTCAACACACAAGAGATCCCAAGTCCACACAGCCACACAAAGTCTCAACACACAAGAGATCCCAAGTCCACACACCCATAAAGCTCTCAACACACAAGAGATCCCAAGTCCACACAGCCACACAAAGTCTCAACACACAAGAGATCCCAAGTCCACACAGCCACACAAAGTCTCAACACACAAGAGATCCCAAGTCCACACAGCCACACAAAGTCTCAACACACAAGAGATCCCAAGTCCACACACCCATAAAGCTCTCAACACACAAGAGATCCCAAGTCCACACAGCCACACAAAGTCTCAACACACAAGAGATCCCAAGTCCACACACCCATAAAGCTCTCAACACACAAGAGATCCCAAGTCCACACAGCCACACAAAGTCTCAACACACAAGAGATCCCAAGTCCACACAGCCACACAAAGTCTCAACACACAAGAGGTCCCAAGTCCACACAGCCACACAAGTCTCAACACACAAGAGATCCCAAGTCCACACACCCATAAAGCTCTCAACACACAAGAGATCCAAGTCCACACAGCCACACAAAGTCTCAACACACAAGAGATCCCAAGTCCACACACCCATAAAGCTCTCAACACACAAGAGATCCCAAGTCCACACAGCCACACAAAGTCTCAACACACAAGAGATCCCAAGTCCACACAGCCACACAAAGTCTCAACACACAAGAGGTCCCAAGTCCACACATCCACACAAAGTCTCAACACACAAGAGGTCCCAAGTCCACACAGCCAAAGTCTCAACACACAAGAGGTCCCAAGTCCACACAGCCACACAAAGTCTCAACACACAAGAGGTCCCAAGTCCACACAGCCAAAGTCTCAACACACAAGAGGTCCCAAGTCCACACAGCCACACAAAGTCTCAACACACAAGAGATCCCAAGTCCACACACCCATAAAGCTCTCAACACACAAGAGATCCCAAGTCCACACAGCCACACAAAGTCTCAACACACAAGAGATCCCAAGTCCACACAGCCACACAAAGTCTCAACACACAAGAGGTCCCAAATCCACACAGCCACACAAAGTCTCAACACACAAGAGGTCCCAAGTCCACACAGCCACACAAAGTCTCAACACTCAAGAGGTCCCAAGTCCACAAATTTTCATTCTCACCGATGTAAAGTCAGTCATACAAGCAATGCCAAGCCCAGAACAGGACAGACTCATCCAAGAAATAAAGAACAACATATGTTTGATGTCAGAAAAGACAGAACTTATCCTGTAGTGGATACCAGCACATTGTGACAGCACTGGAAATGAGAAAACAGATGAACTTGCTGCAGTAGGTGGAAGGTTTCGACAGTCCAACCAACCAGAGCCTCAACGAAATAAAAACAATCATGAAACAAGCTAGGAAAACGGAAAGGAGGGAGTTGCATGGAAAATATGAGTCAGAATATGATGGCCTGAACAAACTTAGCAGAGATGAGCAGACCAAGATATTCAGACTCAGAACAGGTCATTGTGGCCTCAGAGGAAGATATGACTCAGTGTCGTTGTAACATGTGACTGTAGAGCATCCAGACAAACTCCAGAACATATCCTACAGGACTGCAGCGCTCTTAACACAGGAGCATCCAAACTCCAGAACATATCCTACATGACTGCAGAACTCTCAACACAGGAGCATCCAGACAAACTACAGAACATATCCTACAGGACTGCAGCACTCTCAACACAGGAGCATCCAAACTCTAGAACATATCCTACAGGACTGCAGAACTCTCACACAGGAGCATCCAGACAAACTACAGAACATATCCTACAGGACTGCAGAACTCTTAACACAGGAGCATCCAGACAAACTCCAGAACATATCCTACAGGACTGCAGCATTCTAAATGCCCTAATAACACAAATATGGCCCACAGAAACAACCATACATGACAAGGTATTGGGAACCAGTGAAGACCTCAAACGTCTTGTTCGTGACCTAGTATGGGCTAAATGTCTAAATGCATAGGAGTACCTGATCGCTGAAGATGAAGAGCCGGCTCCTTCCTGTCCTGAGCCCGACGCCATACCTATAGACCACCCAGTTCCTAACATGAACCTATCATGGATTGTGTTTGTTGATAACTTGTCAAGTTGCATGGCGTTTGGGACACACGCTGCTAGTGGTACGACCAAAGGAAAACTCTTGCTTCACGTGGTCGGTTGTACGCCAGATCGCCCTTAACTCATGGCTAAATATTTTAGGATGTTGGGTGAACCCCGGAGCCTTGTCCGTTCGACAAAATTTCACAACATCCCAGAATTGAACGCGGCCAGTTCTGAGCAGCAGCAAGCGAACTAACCACTCAACCACCAGATTTCAAACAACTGTTCAAAACAGAAAACAGGAGAATCACTCAATTTCTTACTAAAACTTCTACCAATCTTAAAAAGCTCCCAATCTTAAAACAACGCCCGATCCTACACTACGTCCAATCCTCCACCACGTCCAATCATACACCACGCCCAATCCTACACCAAACCCATTCCCCCACCACACCCAATAATCCTCCACCACCACACCCAATCCTCCTCCACCACACCCAATCCACCACCACACCCAATCCACCACCACACCCAATCCTCCACCACCACACCCAATCCTCCACCACACCCAATCCTCCACCACACCCAATCCTCCACCACACCCAATCCTCCACCACCACACCCAATCCTCCACCACCACATTCAATCCACCACCACACCCAATCCACCACCACACCCAATCCTCCACCACACCCAATCCTCCACCACCACACCCAATCCTCCACCACCACACCCAACCCTCCACCACACCCAATCCTCCACCACACCCAATCCTCCACCACACCCAATCCTCCACCACCACACCCAATCCTCCACCACACCCAATCCTCCACCACACCCAATCCTCCACCACCACACCCAATCCTCCACCACCACACCCAATCCACCACCACACCCAATCCTCCACCACCACACCCAATCCACCACCACACCCATCCTCCACCACCTCACCCAATCCTCCACCACACCCAATCCTCCACCACCACACCCAATCCTCCACCACCACACCCAATCCACCACCACACCCAATCCTCCACCACCACACCCAATCCACCACCACACCCAATCCTCCACCACCACACCCAATCCACCACCACCACACCCAATCCTATCCTCCACCACACTAAACACCTGTTCCCAGTGAGCCCGCACAGGTACACACAAACACATCAACTGTACACAACAAATCAGGTTATCAAGGCGTTGTCAGTGGGATAATGATATCGATCGAGAATACCAGAAACTAGATAATCGAAATTCTATCAACGAATTGGTGGGCTCTTGTTTCTCCTCTGACCGATCTCTCTATCAAAATAGAAAGACGGGAGAAATCGGTCGCCATAGTTACCTGAAACACGTTAACCACAACAGAAGTTGTAGGAAGAGAAACACGTTTGGGTGGTGATCGTCTACGTCTGGCTATCGCGCTACTTTGCAAGCTTGTCTGCAAGTGCCAGTGCACAGAACACACGTTGGAACACTCGAGACATTACCTGAATACAATTACCTGGACAGTCTCTCGTGACGTGAACATTTTCATGTACTTCAGAATAAAGACAATAAACAACTGAGCTGTAGGACGAGGGCTGATATTGCTCCAGAGAGAATGTATGTCTGCAAGAATTGCTCTAGAAAAAATATTTGAGACTCGTCCTTCTCTACTCAGCACGGAGCAATGAATGTTGACAGCAGAACCAGCCTCTACTGAGTCAGTGGTTATCAGCTGGTCTAGAGGCCCGAACCTCCACTCTTCCTAACTTGTTCACTTCCATTCATCATGACAATATGTCGTTTTGGCCATTTTTCTTGAGCAGTTATTTTTGTTTACTATCTCATCTACAAAACTCAAAATGTTACAGCAGCAATCCTGATATCAATAAACATCGACAGCCGTGACAATGGCATACAAATCATGGACAGCCGTAACAACATCAAAAACATCGACAGCTGTGACAATGACATCAAAAACATCGACAGCCATAAAAATGACATAAAAAAACATTGACATACGTAACAATGACATCAAAAACATCAACAGCCGTAACAATTACATTTAAAACATCTACGGCCGTAACAATGGCAACAAAAACATTGAGAACAGTAACCATGACATCAAAAACATTTACAGCAGCAACTATGACATCAAAAACAGTTACGACAGCAAAAGAGCGAAAGCAGAAGCTCGTAACAGCCGTTACATGAGCACAACCACTGCTGCTGCTGTTTACTGTACAGCTGTTTTCCTGCTTGTCTTCTGGATCTGTCCATTCAGTTGATCAACACAAACACTTTCCGAGGCGTGTACGAGGGACCCAGCTGGTCATGTCAGTGACGATCTATTTCGAGTCGAAAGGATACATGACCGATTAGAAAGGTCGACAACAGAAAGTGTGCCACCAGTTGAACTGTAGTTAGGGCTGAGATAGAGATAACAAGGAGACATAATCTAATAACTATAGGGAGACCAGAAGACCAACTACAGTGAGACTAGAAAAACTACTACAGGGAGACTAGACAATAACTACAGGGTGACTAGAACAATAACTACAGGGAGACTAGAACAATAACTACAGGGAGACTAGAACAATAACTCTAGGGGAGACTAGAACAATAACTACAGGGTGACTAGAACAATAACTACAGGGAGACTAGAACAATAACTCTAGGGGGAGACTAGAACAATAACTACAGGGTGACTAGAACAATAACTACAGGGAGACTAGAAGACCAACTACAGTGAGACTAGAAAAACTACTACAGGGAGACTAGACAATAACTACAGGGTGACTAGAACAATAACTACAGGGAGACTAGAACAATAACTATAGGGAGACCAGAAGACCAACTACAGTGAGATGAGAAAAACTACTACAGGGAGACTAGACAATAACTACAGGGTGACTAGAACAATAACTACAGGGAGACTAGAACAATAACTACAGGGAGACTAAACAATTACTACAGGGAGACTAGAACAATAACTCTAGGGGGAGACTAGAACAATAACTACAGAAAGACTAGAACAATAACTACAGGGAGACTATAGTTCGTTCAGAAATTTGTGCTAACTGAGTGTATTAATTATCTCGGAACGGAACCTGTTGAATTTCTGTAATTCTTTTTTCGTGAAATCTTTTTTTTTTCACCGACCATCAGTCTGATTTTTTCCTCTACTGTCATGCATTTAGGAAAGATTTTTGCGTATTTGAGGTATATAAAAATATAATTATCTTGCTTGTCCTAAATTTTAGGATTTTACAATACCCACATTTGTTGTAATAAACGCACCTCCGAGGTTTTTTTTTTTTTTTTTTTTTTTTTTTGTAATTTCATTTCCGTTTTCTTGTTAAATTGGTCCAGAGGCGTATTTTGACAAAATATTTACTATTGATGAATATTCATGTATGTGTGACAATTTGTAAGCTGTTGTGAAGTGACTACTTCATTTTTAAAACATGAAGAGTTTAAAGTGTAAATTCATCACTATGCAAAAGTAACTGTGTTACCTTTATAGATAGGTCGGTTAAATTACGATATTTAAAAAAAAAAAACCAGAAACAGAATAATACGGGCAGCTCTAAATATAGACAGAAAGTCTTTCAATGGATGGATAGGACAGAACTTTAATTCTGCAGAGGCGACGGTCAAGCAGGAAGAAAAATGAAAGTTGATTTTGAAAAAAGAAGTTATTAGACGTGAAATTTTGAAAATGTTTGAAACGAATCAACCAGTTAGACTGAGCAAACTTAAAGTTCGACTGCAATTAGAATGTGATATTGAAATCTCAAAAACGACTCTTTGAAAGATCTTGGTGTTGGTTTCACTTTTCGAAAATCTGCTGGTGGTAGAAATGTTGTTTGTGAAAAACCACACCTGATAGCTGCCCGAAGCAAATAGCTGAGGCAGATCCGTGAGGGACGAATGGAAGGCTACTGTACAGTACATTTGGATGAAACGTGGGTCAATGCTCATCATACTAATAAGAAAGAATGGTAATCAGTTGACAGAGAAAATAAAAGAAGCATTTCCAGCAGCAAATGACAACACATTATATGGGTACGTGCTGGCAGTAGAGAGATTGGACTTGTTAATGACACACAACTTATTTTTCAATCAAAGTCTACAGACAATAGGGACTACCACACTGAAATGAATGGGCAAATTTTCAGAGACTGGATAGAGAACACTCTACTCCCCATTCTGTATAGACCTTCATGTCTTGTAATGGACAATGCATCCTATCATAATGTGGTAGCACTGGAGGACTAAGTACCTAGTTCGTCAAGCACAAAATATCAAATCATCACATGGCTCTTCTTTCTTCCTCTTCTTTCCTTCCCCATTTGCCTTTCAGCGTCGAGGGGAGATATAATTTGCGGTCTTTTGCTCTTCTGTTCGCCTCTGCTGCTGTTATGTTTCCTAGCGCTTCTAATATTCCATCGACCCATCTTTTTCGTGGTCGACCCTAGGGGTCTGGTGTTCTCACAACGTTTGTTGAAGGCTCGTTGTGTTGTGTTTTGTTCTTTCTGCCTTGTCACGTGGCCAAACCATTTTATCTGTTGTTTCCTTATATATTCTATGGCGGGGCTATTCCTAGCTTTTTTCTCAGTTCTTCATTTCTGATCTTATCTCTCAGACTGTTCCCTGTCATTCGTCTAACACATTTCATCTCTGTAGAGGTTATTTTTCTTATTGTTCTTGTATCTAGGGTCCAGGTCTGGCATTGGTAGCACAACGTTGGATAAAGGTTGTATTGTATAGTGCTCATTTTGCCTCCAGAGTTATTTCCTTGTTGGACAATAGTGGTGATAACTGTCCGATGATTTGACAAGCTTTATTGCATCATGATTCTATCTCTGCTGTTAGAGAATTATCGTTTGTCATTAGACTTCCTAGGTATTTGAATTCCTCTACTTGTTTTAGTTGTCTGCCTTCTATAGTTATGTTGAAGTTCTGTTTATTTTTGGCGACATTCATGACTTCTGTTTTGTTGATGCTGATTTTCATGTTGTATTTTGTGCCTGAGATGTTGAGTTTGTTTAAGTGTTCTTGTAGGTCTTCTATTGTTTCATGTATTAGTGCCTGATCGTCTGCAAATAGAAGCTCGTTGATCTCCTCTGTCTCTGATGGGTTGGCTAGCTTGCATATATGGCCCATGTATGTAATAAACAGTAGGGGGGGGGGATAGTACGCACCCCTGTCTTACGCCTGATCTAACTTCGAAGTGGTCTGTGTAGCCTGCTGCTGTTCTGACCCTGCAGCTGCTGTTGACGTAGAGACTTTTAATAAGGTTGGTTAGATGTTGGCTTACTCCGTATGTTGTTAGTATCTCCCACAGTTGTTCTCTGTTTACTCTGTCGAACGCTTTTTCCTGGTCAATGAAGGCTATGTATAAGTTTTGATTGTGTTCTGTTTGTTTTTTCTGCAAGCTGTTTTAATGTGAATAGTGCGTCAGTACATCCTCTGTTTTTTCGGAACCCCATTTGAGAATCGCTTAACTGTAGTTCTATTATTGGTCTCAGCCTTTTTTTCAAGACTTTGGTGTATAGCTTTCCTACATGGCTGAGAAGAGATATACCTCTATTTTGAATGCAGTCTCTTTTGCTACCTTTCTTTTTCCATATTGGTATGATGACTGCCTGTTGCCAGTCTTCTGGGGCTTGTTGTTGGTGCCATGCTGCATTAAATATTCCGTGCAGCCATTGCATTCCTGTTTCTTCTGCTGCTGCTATTATTTCTATTGGTATGTTATCTATCCCCGGTGCTTTATTTCTTGGGCATATTTGATTACTTCTTCGATTTCCTCTTTCATGATGTTA
Source organism: Megaustenia siamemsis (assembly GCA_032433765.1). Classification (NCBI taxonomy): domain Eukaryota; kingdom Metazoa; phylum Mollusca; class Gastropoda; order Stylommatophora; family Ariophantidae; genus Megaustenia; species Megaustenia siamemsis. The sequence continues at coordinate 5,873,986 of JAVIAB010000117.1, read as the reverse complement.
GATCACATGACTTAGAAAAGAAAATGTTTCCTTTCAAAACACCCAGTTAAAACCAGAGTTGTTGCAACTTGTTAGACAAACTAAAAAGACACAGTTATATCAAATTGATAAAATAATTGCAAAGTATGGCCACACATCTCTCCGCCTTGCACCTAATCATTCGCACCTCAACCCAATAGAACTTGTGTGGGCTAAAGTCAAAGGGCAAGTTGCTGCGCAGAACACGACGTTTAAAAGTTGTGATCTTAAAGAATTGACACGTGATGCCCTCTCAACGAAAAACATTGAATACTGGAGAAAATGTGACGACCATGTGCTCAGAGAAGAAGAACAATACTGGCAAAGAGATAGATTGAAGTTTGTCCAACCGATAACAGTTGTGAACCTCTTAGAGACTTCTGATTCGGAATGACATATGTTTGACATATGCACAATTTTGTTGATGACACTCTTACTATTTGCTAACTATGTGTGATGACGACACGCCTGCTATTTGGCGAATGTGTGCTTGATACTTTGGTTAAAGTTTATCTCTATGACGAAGATATAAAATCAAATGAAAAATGTTGCCCTATTCAATGTAATACGGATACGCCTTTGGCTTGCATTGTTAGAAAATTAACATAATTTACAGTAAAAACTATTGTTTAGAGAACGCGGTTTTATATTTTCCTAAAATTATATCACACACACAAAAAAAAAAAAGATTTGTGCAACATTCAGACTACCTTTCTATTTATATGTTATACAATCCGAAGGTGCGTGAAAGAATAAAAATGAATGAAAAAGAATTACAGAAATTCACCAGTTTCCGAGATAATTGATCAACTCTGTGGGCACGAATTTGTGAACGAACTATAGAACAATAACTACAACGAGACTAGAATAATAACTACAGGAAGGCTAGAATAATAACTACAGGAAGGCTAGAATAATAACTGCAGGAAGGCTAGAATAATAACTAAGGAAGGCTAGAATAATAACTAAGGAAGGCTAGAATAATAACTAAGGAAGACTAGAATAATAACTAAGGAAGGCTAGAATAATAACTAAGGGAGACTAGAATAATAACTAAGGAAGGCTAGAATAATAACTAAGGAAGGCTAGAATAATAACTAAGGAAGGCTAGAATAATAACTAAGGAGGCTAGAATAATAACTAAGGAAGGCTAGAATAATAACTACAGGGAGACTAGAATAATAACTACAGGAAGGCTAGAATAATAACTACAGGAAGGCTAGAATAATAACTACAGGAAGGCTAGAATAATAACTACAGGAAGACTAGAATAATAACTACAGGAAGACTAGAATAATAACTACAGGAAGGCTAGAATAATAACTACAGGAAGACTAGAATAATAACTACAGGAAGACTAGAATAATAACTAAGGAAGGCTAGAATAATAACTACAGGAAGACTAGAATGATAACTACAGAAAGACTAGAATAATAACTACAGGAAGACTAGAATAATAACTAAGGAAGGCTAGAATAATAACTAAGGAAGGCTAGAATAATAACTAAGGAAGGCTAGAATAATAACTAAGGAAGGCTAGAATAATAACTAAGGAAGGCTAGAATAATAACTAAGGAAGGCTAGAATAATAACTAAGGAAGGCTAGAATAATAACTAAGGGAGACTAGAATAATAACTAAGGAAGGCTAGAATAATAACTACAGGGAGACTAGAATAATAACTAAGGAAGGCTAGAATAATAACTAAGGAAGGCTAGAATAATAACTAAGGAAGGCTAGAATAATAACTAAGGAAGGCTAGAATAATAAATACAGGGAGACTAGAATAATAACTGCAGGAAGTCTAGAATAATAACTAAGGAAGGCTAGAATAATAACTAAGGAAGGCTAGAATAATAACTAAGGAAGGCTAGAATAATAACTACAGGAAGGCTAGAATAATAACTAAGGAAGGCTAGAATAATAACTAAGCAAGGCTAGAATAATAACTAAGGAAGGCTAGAATAATAACTAAGGAAGGCTAGAATAATAACTAAGGAAGGCTAGAATAATAACTACAGGAAGGCTAGAATAATAACTAAGGAAGGCTAGAATAATAACTAAGGAAGGCTAGAATAATAACTAGGAAGGCTAGAATAATAACTAAGGAAGGCTAGAATAATAACCAAGGAAGGCTAGAATAATAACTAAGGGAAACTAGAATAATAACTAACGGAGACTAGAATAATAACTAAGGAAGGCTAGAATAATAACTACAGGAAGGCTAGAATAATAACTACAGGAAGGCTAGAATAATAACTACAGGAAGGCTAGAATAATAACTACAGGAGGGCTAGAATAATAACTACAGGAAGGCTAGAATAATAACTAAGGAAGGCTAGAATAATAACTAAGGAAGGCTAGAATAATAACTAAGGAAGGCTAGAATAATAACTAAGGAAGGCTAGAATAATAACTAAGGAAGGCTAGAATAATAACTAAGGGAGACTAGAATAATAACTACATGGAGATTATGACAACTACATGGAGTTTAGGACAATAACTACAGGAAGATTGGGACAACAACTATAGGGAGACTAGAACAACAACTACAGGGAGACTAGAACAACAACTACAGGGAGACTAGAACAATAACTACAGGGAGACTAGAACAACAACTACAGGGAGACTAGAACAACAACTACAGGGAGACTAGAACAACAATTACAGGGAGACTAGAACAACAACTACAGGGAGACTAGAACAACAACTACAGGGAGACTAGAACAACAACTACAGGGAGACTAGAACAACAACTACAGGGAGACTAGAACACAACTACAGGGAGACTAGAACAACAACTACAGGGAGACTAGAACAACAACTACAGGGAGACTAGAACAACAACTACAGGGATACTAGAACAGCAACAACCACAGGGAGACTATAACAATAACCACCGGGAGACTATAAACAGCAACAATCACAGGGAGACTAACAATAACCACTGGTAGACTATAAACAGCAACAATCACAGGGAGACTATAACAATAACCACTGGGAGACTAGAACAATAACTACATGGAGGAGAGAACAATAACTACATGGAGAAGAGAACAACAACTACATGGAGAAGAGAACAATTACTACAGGGAGAAGAGAACAGTAACGTCATGGAGGTAAGAGGAATTACAGTGGCTACTGGAGGCTAGAACAAGTACAATTACTTAATGGAGAACTCCAACAGAACAATGACTACTACTGAGTGTAAGAACAAGAACAACACAACACAAAGGCAATAAAGACACCAAATACAACAGGAAGACAAGAAGAACAATAATTACTACAAGGAGGAGAGCAAAAGAACAATATAAATGAAGACAAGAATAGTTACTAAAATGAAACAAAAATAAGAAAAACAACAATTGCTAATTGGAGACCAGAAAAAAAGAACAATTGTCACAAGGAGACAAGAACAACGAAAATCGTTAGAGAAGACAAGAACAAAATGAAACAATTACCACATGGAGATAAAGAAAAGAACAATTACTGCCACTGGGAGACAAGAAAAAAAAAGGAACAATTATCATAGGGATACAAACAAAAGAAGTTACCACAGGATACAAACGAAGAACAATTAACACAGGGATACATAGAAAGAACAATTAACACAGGGATACAAACAAAGAACAATTAACACAGGGATACATAGAAAGAACAATTAACACAGGGATGCAAACAAAGAACAATTAACACATGGATACATAGAAAGAACAATTAACACAGGGATACAAACGAAGAACAATTAACACAGGGATACATAGAAAGAACAATTAACACAGGGATACAACAAAAAGAACAATTACCACGGGAAGAAACAAAAGAACAATTACCACAGGGATACAACAAAAAGAACAATTTCCACAGGGATAAAAGAAAAAAAGAACAATTACCACAGGGATAAAAAAAAAGAACAATTTCCACAGGGATAAAGAAAAAGAACAATTACCACAGGGATAAAAGAAAAAGAACAATTACCACAGGGATAAAAGAAAAAGAACAATTACCACAGGGATACAAACAAAGAACAATTAACACAGGGATACATACAAAGAACAATTAACACAGGGATACATACAAAGAACAATTAACACAGGGATACAAACAAAGAACAATTAACACAGGGATACATACAAAGAACAATTAACACAGGGATACATACAAAGAACAATTAACACAGGGATACAAACAAAGAACAATTAACACAGGGATACATACAAAGAACAATTAACACAGGGATACATACAAAGAACAATTAACACAGGGATATATACAAAGAACAATTAACACAGGGATACATACAAAGAACAATTAACACAGGGATACATACAAAGAACAATTACTGCTACTGGGAGACAAGAAAAAAAAAGGAACAATTAACACAGGGATACAAACAAAAAGAACAATTTCCACAGGGATAAAAGAAAAAGAACAATTACCACAGGGATACAACAAAAAGAACAATTACCACAGGGATACAAGAAAAGAACAATTACCACAGGGATACAAGAAAAAGAACAATTACCACGGGAAGACAACAAACAGAACAATTACCACGGAAGACAACAAACAGAACAATTACCACGGGAAGACAACAACAGAACAATTACCACGGAAGACAACAAACAGAACAATTACCACGGGAAGACAACAAACAGAACAATTACCACGGGAAGAAAACAAACAGAACAATTACCGCAGGGATACAAGAAAAAGAAGAATTACCACAGAGAGACATCAAAGAGAACACATTACCACGGGAAGACAAAAGAACAATTACTACAGAGATATAAGAGAAAGAACAATTACCAAATGGAAACAAGAGACAGAACAATTACCACACGGAGACAAGAAAAAGAACATTTGCTACAGCGAGCTAAACAATAACAATTGCTAGAGAGAGACAAGACATGTATGACTACAAGGAAACAAGGAAAAAAGAACAATTACAGATGGACGACAAAACATGATCAAGAAGAGAGAAAAAGAATCAATATTGCAGGGAACACAACAACAAATGAAATTACAGAGCAAGGGCAATAACTGAAGGTTTTTATCTCATTTCTAAATGTGCCTGGGGCTTTCAATTGGGGAGAGAGCGGGGAGGGAATGGAGAGTGAGAATGTGAGCTGGGGAGAAAATAAAGTCGCATGTTCAATACAGTTGCCACTAGATGTTGTTGCTCAAGGATACAACTAATGTTATAATTACTGTAAGGGATACAACTAATGTTATAATTACTGCAAGGGATACAACTAATGTTATAATTACTGCAAGGGATGCAACTAATGTTATAATTACTGTAAGGGACACAACTAATGTTATAATTACTGTAAGGGCTACACCATAATTACTGCAAGGGATACAACTAATGTTATAATTACTGCAAGGGATACAACTAATGTTATAATTACTGCAAGGGATACAACTAATGTTATAATTACCGAAAGGGATACAACTAATGTTATAATTACTGTAAGGGACACAACTAATGTTATAATTACTGTAAGGGCTACACCATAATTACTGCAAGGGACACAACTACAGTTATAACTACCGCAAGGAATACAACTACTGTTATAATAACTGCAAGGGACGCAACTACTGTTATAATTACTGCAAGGACACAACAACAGTTATAATTACAACAAAGGACACACTTACAGTTATAATTACAACAAAGGACACACTTACAGTTATAATTACTGCAAGGGACACAACTGCAATTATAATTACAACAAGGGGCACAACCACTGCTAACAATTATTAAAAGGATCACAACTACTGCAACATTTTGTGAAAGGGACACAATTACAAAAACCATTATTAGTACATGGCACAACTATAAATACCCCTATTTTTACATGGCACAGCTACAAATGCCATAATTGTACAGTACAGAACTACAACTGAAAGATGACCATAAACTAAACGTAAACCCAAAATTTGAGGTCACCACCATGTACCAGAAGTATGACCTCATGTATGACCTCGCCCACGTCACTTCCTTTTGCTGGTTTAGACTGCTTTTCTCAAACAAAATTTGAGTTTCCACTTTTTGTTCAACAAACTCATCCTTACCGCCCCCGTGGATCTCTAATTTCATACTTACCGACCAGTGGATCTATAATTTCATACTTACCGACCCGTGGAAAAATAAATTCATCCTCACCGCACCCATTATTAATAAACTCATCCATATATCACCCCCCCCACCCATTATCTATAAACTTATCCATACCACCCCCATTATCTATAAACATATCCATACCACCCCCATTATCTATAAACTTATCCATACCACCCCCATTATCTATAAACATATCCATACCACCCCCATTATCTATAAACTTATCCATACCACCCCCATTATCTATAAACATATCATTACCACCCCCATTATCTATAAACTTATCCATACCACCCCCATTATCTATAAACTTATCCATACCACCTCCATTATCTATAAACTTATCCTTACCACCTCCATTAACTATAAACGTATTCTTACCACCTCCATTAACTATAAACCTATCATTACCACCCCCGTTATCTAATCTATAAACTTATCCTTACCACCCCTGTTGTCTAATCTATAAACTTATCCTTACCATCCCCATTATCTAATCTATAAACTTATCCTTACCTCCCCCATTATCTATAAACTTATCCTTACCGGCCTCCGTTATCCATAAACTTATCCTTACCGGCCCCCCTTATCTATAAACTCATCCTTACCGGCCCCCGTTATCTAATTTATAAACGTATCCTTACCTGCCCCATTATCTATAAACGTATCCTTTCCGGCTCCATTATTTATAAACTTATCCCTACCGGCCCCCATTATCTATAAATTTATCCTTACCACCCCCCATTATCTATAAACTTATCCTTACCTATCTATAAACTTATCCTTACCGGTCCCATTATCTATAAACGTATCCTTACCACCCCCATTATCTAATCTATAAACTTATCCTTACCATCCCCATTATCTAATCTATAAACTTATCCTTACCACCCCAGTTATCTAATCTATAATCTTATCCTTACCACCCCCATTATCTAATCTATAAACTTATCCTTACCATCCCCAATATCTAATCTATAAACTTATCCTTACCACCCCCATTATCTAATCTATAAACGTCTCCTTACCGCCCCCATTATCTAATCTATAAACTTATCCTTACCATCCCCATTATCTAAACTATAAACTTATCCTTACCACCACCACTATCTAATCTATAAAAGTATCCTTACCATCCCCATTGTTTAATCTATAAACTTATCCTTACCATCCCCATTGTCTAATATATAAACTTATCCTTACCATCCCCATTATCTAATCTATAAACTTATCCTTACCATCCCCATTATCTAATCTATAACTTATCCTTACCATCCCCATTGTCTAATCTATAAACGTATCCTTACCATCCCCATTATCTAATCTATAAACTTATCCTTACCATCCCCATTATCTATAAACTTATTCTTACCACCCCATTATCTAGTCTATAAACATATCCTTACCGGCCCCTATTATCTATAAACTTATCCTTATCGGCCCCATTACCTATAAACTCATCGTTACCGCCCCCATAGGCCTATAAAATCATCCTTACCGGCCCCATTATCTATAAACTTATCCTCACGGCCCATTATCTATAAACTTATTCTTACCGCCCCCGTTGTTCTGTAAACCAATCTGTATATGCAACCAAACCGCACCACTACGCTACTGTTACATGAAATGAGGCTTCCAACTGATGGCTGCGCCCATGAAGCGACACCGCCCACTTTAAGAACCGCGGATTCAGCCAATCAGAAACACCGAGACGACAGTCTTTGTCAGAGATACAACCTTGACATTTGTGCCACGGACCGACCCACCCAAACTTAAAATAGAGAACCCAGCTTATCTGGCCGGAGGCGGGAGGGTAAGGACAGGTCGTGGTGTGGTGGGTTCAATGAGGTCGGGATCACCAACACATTCTAGAAGGTAAGGGAGATAGCGGGAGAACACAGGTGTACTAATGGGACGGTAGGAGATAGAAACAATCAACATTTCTCGGGCACATCTCGAGAAGAGGAAAGTTGGAATACTTGGTTACACCTGGGAAAGAAAGTTCATCGGTCCTATATATATCCAATTCTGACCTATGGAAGCGCGTTATGTACAGAAGGCAAACGAATGAAGAATATTACAGGCCATAGAGATGGGATTTCTCAGAAAAATGTTGAAAGTTCCCTGGACAGATAAAAAGACCAATGAGAACATTCTCAAAGAGGCCAACACAAAAAAGGATTTCCTATTTTAAAAAATCAGAAAGAAATAATCAACATTTTTCGGGCACATCATGAGAAAAGGAAAGTTGGAATACTTGGTTACACCTGGCAAAATACAGATAAAGAGAGATCGCGAACGACAAAGAGAGAAAATGCTATATAGCTTGGTGTCATGGCATGGAAAACAGTCAACAACAGAACTGATAAGATGTGCTGTGGATAGAAGATTGTGGAAGGACATGATCGTTTACACCAACCGGTATTGCACATGATGATAGTGAGGAGGTGGAGGAGAGAGAGGTGATAGAGGGAGGCGGAGGAAGGGGATTACGTGGGGAATGGAGAAAGATGATAAAGGGAGGTGGGAGGGAGGTGGTAAACGTCTTCGTGTTTCCATTGTTTTCTGGAAATCCTTGTCTCAGGCGCCACACGTGTGTCTGTGTGGTTGTACGAGTATGTATGTGTGGTTGTGTCTGTGTGGTTGTGCTAGTGTGTCTGTGTGCTTGTGTCTGGTGTGGTTGTGCGAGTATGTATGTGTGGTTGTGCCTGTGTGGTTGTGCTAGTGTGTCTTTGTGGTTGTGTGTTGTGTCTGTGTGGTTGTGCGAGTGGGAAGGTGGGGAGGAGAGGACGCACACAGAGTCCTCCCAGTGGTAGTTTCTACAAAATAGTCGAGAGTTGATGAGAACTGGCGGAGGTGATCATGTAGACTTAGTGACCCCCACCCCAACCACCCGGGAGCCGCGATAGCTCGGTGGTTAGTGAACTGGACTACCACGGACAAGGGGTAGGGTTCGATCCCAACCGACGGCTTCCGGGTTGACCCAGCCTTAAATGGGTACCGGATTTTTTTCTGGGAAGTTAAAGCAGCACGGGCGTAATACTGACCACATTACCCCAAAAATCATGTGCTGAAGGTCTGTAAAATATAGGGTCAGTAACACCATATTTCCCTATACGCCACTTGGCGTGACGGGGGTACTTTACTACTTTTACCCCAACCACCCGACACCTTTCCATCTTAAAACTCCAGAAGGTCTCACAACACCTGAGACCATGTACAGGTATAACAAGGTGTAGCTCGAAAACTATTTCTGAACATTATAATGACGCCCCTCGGATTGTGTGGCCCTGGCTGTGGCCTATTGAGCTGATAGGTCAATCCGGCCCTGACCAAGAGCGTAATTTATTGAAAGGCGTCTGTAGCGTCTTGTGCTTGTAGCGCTGAAATGTGAGCGGCATAGTTAGTGCTCTGATTATAGGAACGAATTGCTGGCTGTTCGATTCTTGAAGCAAACGGTCAAGCTGACTTAGGTGCTGTATCTGGTAGCTACAGTCGAGATAGGATTTAACAGCGTGCGTCAATAGCGTGCGCCAACAGCGTGCGTCAACAGCGTGCGTCAACAGCTTGCGTCTCCTCATAGCTCTTCATGGTTAGACTGTCCAGGGCATGCCTTGTACATGGCAATGAAATAGCTGACAAGATCGCTGGCAGCCCTGCCACTGCTGCGCTCGGTCTGATTCTGGACAAAGAGGACATCGTCAAGTTTGTTCTTCATTTCTTAAGAGAAGAGGGAAAGGATGGGTGGGACAATGATGTATATATTGAGAGATTGAGGAGTCTAAAGGTGGGACAATGATGTATTTACTGAGAGATTGAGGAGTCTAAAGGTGGGACAATGATGTATTTACTGAGAGATTGAGTAGTCTAAAGGTGGGACAATGATGTATTTACTGAGAGATTGAGGAGTCTAAAGGTGGGACAATGATGTATTTACTGAGAGATTGAGGAGTCTAAAGGTGGGACAATGATGTATTTACTGAGAGATTGAGTAGTCTAAAGGTGGGACAATGATGTATTTACTGAGAGATTGAGTAGTCTAAAGGTGGGACAATGATGTATTTACTGAGAGATTGAGGAGTCTAAAGGTGGGACAATGATGTATTTACTGAGAGATTGAGTAGTCTAAAGGTGGGACAATGATGTATTTACTGAGAGATTGAGTAGTCTAAAGGTGGGACAATGATGTATTTACTGAGAGATTGAGGAGTCTAAAGGTGGGACAATGATGTATTTACTGAGAGATTGAGTAGTCTAAAGGTGGGACAATGATGTATTTACTGAGAGATTGAGGAGTCTAAAGGTGGGACAATGATGTATATACTGAGAGATTGAGGAGTCTAAAGGTGGGACAATGATGTATTTACTGAGAGATTGAGTAGTCTAAAGGTGGGACAATGATGTATTTACTGAGAGATTGAGTAGTCTAAAGGTGGGACAATGATGTATTTACTGAGAGATTGAGGAGTCTAAAGGTGGGACAATGATGTATTTACTGAGAGATTGAGTAGTCTAAAGTGGGACAATGATGTATTTACTGAGAGATTGAGGAGTCTAAAGGTGGGACAATGATGTATTTACTGAGAGATTGAGTAGTCTAAAAGTGGGACAATGATGTATTTACTGAGAGATTGAGGAGTCTAAAGGTGGGACAATGATGTATTTACTGAGAGATTGAGTAGTCTAAAGGTGGGACAATGATGTATTTACTGAGAGATTGAGGAGTCTAAAGGTGGAAAAGGGGGTGTGGTCGATCCTAAGTGGGAAAAGTCAATGTATCTATAACCAACACCTTACAGGAACAATCAGTCTGCATACACTTCGAGAAATGCTGGGATGGATTGTGGAGCGGATATGGGATACCTCGACTGCAATAAAACTAACTCCATGAACATAACAGAATAAAGCTGATATGACCTTTTTCTGTGAACTGACAACATGGTAACCATCAGATTTGATATGTGATTATCTTTACCTGCTATGTTACATCAAGAAATGATGAGGAGGCCAGTGCTATAACCTGGTATTGTTAATTTTCATAGCTTGGCGAAGCGGCAACATAATGCTAGTTGTGATGTCAGCAGACCGCTCTGGGGAAGATACGCCGCTGATACAAAAGGAAAAGGTGATAACAGTAAATGGATAGCGGAGCACACCCGCCCCGGGACGCCAAGTGTTCTAGGTCCTCCTATGTTATGACAAGTAGAGGCAGCAGTTTGATTATGACATAACAGCAAATGAGAGGGGGTTAGACCGGATGAGAGAGAAGGGCAGAGAGACAGAAGGAAACAGAGAGGAGAGAGAGAAGGGCAGAGAGACAGAAGGAAACAGAGAGGAGAGAGAGAAGGGCAGAGAGACAGAAGGAAACAGAGAGGAGAGAGAGAAGGGCAGAGAGACAGAAGGAAACAGAGGAGAGAGAGAGAGAAGGGAAGGGAGACAGAAGGAAACAGAGGAGAGAGAGAGAAGGGCAGAGAGACAGAAGGAAACAGAGAGGAGAGTGAGAAGGGCAGAGAGACAGAAGGAAACAGAGAGGAGAGTGAGAAGGGCAGAGAGACAGAAGGAAACAGAGGATAGAGAGAGAGAAGGCAAGGGAGACAGAAGGAAACCGAGAGGAGAGTGAGAAGGGCAGAGAGACAGAAGGAAACAGAGAGGAGAGTGAGAAGGGCAGAGAGACAGAAGGAAACAGAGAGGAGAGTGAGAAGGGCAGAGAGACAGGAGGAAACAGAGAGGAGAGTGAGAGAGAAGGGAAGGGAGACAGAAGGAAATAGAGGAGAGAGAGAAGGGCAGAGAGACAGAAGGAGACAGAGAGGAGAGAGAGAAGGGCAGAGAGACAGAAGGAAACAGAGGAGAGAGAGAGAGAAGGGAAGGGAGGCAGAAGGAAACAGAGGAGAGAGAGAGAAGGGCAGAGAGACAGAAGGAAACAGAGAGGAGAGTGAGAAGGGCAGAGAGACAGAAGGAAACAGAGAGGAGAGTGAGAAGGGCAGAGAGACAGAAGGAAACAGAGGATAGAGAGAGAGAAGGCAAGGGAGACAGAAGGAAACAGAGAGGAGAGTGAGAAGGGCAGAGAGACAGAAGGAAACAGAGAGGAGAGTGAGAAGGGCAGAGAGACAGAAGGAAACAGAGAGGAGAGTGAGAATGGCAGAGAGACAGGAGGAAACAGAGAGGAGAGTGAGAAGGACAGAGAGACAGAAGGAAACAGAGAGGAGAGTGAGAAGGGCAGAGAGACAGGAGGAAACAGAGAGGAGAGTGAGAGAGAAGGGAAGGGAGACAGAAGGAAATAGAGGAGAGAGAGAAGGGCAGAGAGACAGAAGGAAACAGAGAGGAGAGTGAGAAGGGCAGAGAGACAGAAGGAAACAGAGGAGAGTGAGAAGGGCAGAGAGACAGAAGGAAACAGAGAGGAGAGTGAGAGAGAAGGGCAGAGAGACAGAAGGAAACAGAGAGGAGAGAATGAAGGGCAGAGAGACGGAAGGAAACAGAGAGGAGAGAGAGAAGGGCAGAGAGACAGAAGGAAACAGAGAGGAGAGAGAGAAGGGCAGAGAGGCAGAAGGAAACAGAGAGGAGAGAGAGAAGGTCAGGGAGACAGAAGGAAACAGAGAGGAGAGAGAGAGAGAGAAGGGCAGAGAGACAGAAGGAAACAGAGAGGAGAGAGAGAAGGGCAGGGAGACAGAATGAAACAGAGAGGAGAGAGAGAAGGGCAGAGAAACAGAAGGGAACAGAGAGAAGAGTAGGGGACAGAGTGTAAAAAGAGTGGGTAGAGCAGCGACGGATATTTAGAGGAGGAACGGAGGCAATGGCTCTTCTAATATTTAATCAGAATACATAACACAATCATATTCCAGCTCAATGAGTTCAATGTCAGTGTACAACCAGCCACCGTATTCCCTAGCATAGACCTGGTATAGTTCAATGTCAGTGTACAACCAGCCACCGTATTCCCTAGCATAGACCTGGTATAGTTCAATGTCAGTGTACAACCAGCCACCGTATTCCCTAGTAGAGACCTGGTATAGTTCAATGTCAGTGTACAACCAGCCACCGTATTCCCTAGCATAGACCTGGTATAGTTCAATGTCAGTGTACAACCAGCCACCGTATTCCCTAGTATAGACCTGATATCGCTCAAGTAATCCAAGTCTACAGATCAGACTACATCAGCACATCGACCTTGCACAGTGTTTATGAGAACTGAGCAAGCTATTTTCTAAATCTGCTCCCCGCTCCTATGGCAACGGTGGGTAAGCCAATCAGATGACGTTCTCTCTCTCTCTATCGTAAACTTGTGAGTTAGGCAGAAACGAAATAGTCCCATACTCTAAGAATCATTGCGCGGTGTCTTTATAAGAACAGAACATAAATAAAGTAATCAAATATGTTAACAGCAAAGCTATGTTCTTTCCAACAGTGAAAAAAAATTTTTCTGACGTAATTATACTTTTTTCTTTCTTGTGTTTCACTGCTGATTTTACTACTTGATTCCACCATCTTGTAAGTTTCTTTCTGGGGCCTTCCGATGTTTTTTCAGACCACATTTCTGTTGTGTTGACTCTATTAGACCTTCTTTAAACTGTTTCCATGCTTCCTCTATGTTTGTTGGTTACGGATTCTTCTATTTCTTACATGTAACAACATGTAACAACATGTAACAACAAAGGAAAATCACTATTTCAAACAGTTCGAGCAGCTGATTAAACGACATATGATATAACCACGACACCTTTTCGGTATCAGTGAAAAGAGGAAAGGAGGAGAAGATGATGACGTCATTATGATGATCATGTAGAGCAATAACGGAAAGGTCTATTTTCTTCTTCTTTTACCTTCTTAGCTCCCTGTGGAGCATAGGTCTTCAACAAACACTTTACAAGTCGTTCTGTTTTTTGCCATTTTTTAAGATCATTCCATGTCTTCCCCATCATCTTCACCCTGCTTCTATTTGTCTTCTCCAAGAATTTCTTGGTCTTCCTCTTTGTCTTTTCCCCTGGGGATTCCAAAAAAAGGGCCTGTTGTGTAATATTCTCAGTTGGCTTCAGCAGTGTGTGTCCTATCCAGCGCCATCGTCTTCGCTGTGTCTCTTTATCCACTGATATTTGGCTGGTACATTTCCATAATTCTATGTTAGTGATTTTGTCCTGCCATTTCCATCCTTTTATTCTGCGTAAGCATCCATTAATGAAAGTCTGTATCTTCATGATTGTCAATTTTCTTGTTCTCCATGTTTCACAGCCATATAATAGGACCCACTTAACATTTGAGTTGAACATTTTTATTTTTGTAATTAACCTAATTTCTTTGGACTTCCATATGTTTCCCAGTGCAACAAAAGCTCCTCATGCTTTTGATATCCTTATTTTGATATCATTTTCTGTTCCACCCTCTTTATCTATATTACTGCCCACATATATGTAAGATTGTACGTCTAGTAGAGGTATTTCTCCTAGTTTTATCTGGTTATTGCCAACTGCATTAATTCTCATAATGTTGGTCTTATCTCTATTAATCTTCAGTCCTAGCTGTTGTGATCTCTCATCAAGTATGCTCATTTTATCCTGCATCTGTTGATGGCTGTGTGAAAGGAGAGCTATGTCATCAGCAAAGTCTAAATCATCAAGTTGCTTGGTCAGTGACCACTGGATTCCATTTCTGTTGTTTTGAGTTATTTTCATAAAGAATAATTTTACATAGCGTAAATTGATGTAACCTTTATATACAAATTATCATGTTAAATGTCAACCTACCTGTTTGGTTGCAAGCAGTAAGAGATGAACCCAGAAGATAAACTTGTTGTTTCATTTATTGCACATTTCCCATAGACGACAACAGGATGAGTTGGGAGAATTATATTGCAGCAAGACAGACCTGGACTTGTCGCTACTTCAAACCGAAAACGTAGGAGCTGAATATTTATTCAGTTTACGTGGTTGATCAAAGAAAACCCAAATCAAATGTACAGTACAAGAAAGTAACCGACTGTAACATCTGTTTTGTTGGTGGTGTTTGTTTATAAGCACAAACAAAGGTGTGTTTTCATCTAAAGGTTATAGTGACATGAACAACTTATCCAGGGCTGTAGTGACATGAACAACTTATCCAGAGCTATAGTGACATGAACAACTTATCTATGGTTATAGTGACATGAACAACTTATCCAGGGCTGTAGTGACATGAACAACTTATCTATGGTTATAGTGACATGAACAACTTATCCAGGGCTGTAGTGACATGAACAACTTATCCAGAGCTATAGTGACATGAACAACTTATCCAGAGTTATAGTGACATGAACAACTTATCCAGGGCTGTAGTGACATGAACAACTTATCCATGGTTATAATGACATGAACAACTTATCCATGGTTATAGTGACATGAACAACTTATCCATGGTTATAGTGACATGAACAACTTATCCAGGGCTGTAGTTGGGCGAACTTCAAGAAGAGGTCATTTGCTAAGAAAACATATCGACGAGAGAGCTTCATGTACTGGTATCAGTTAAGTATATCCTAATGTAAGTGTCTGGGTCGTCTATGCAGTTCTTTTATTATACACGTAGTGCGAACTCTCATCACATAGTGTGATCACTTATCACGTAGTGCGAACTCTCATCACATAGTGTGATCACTTATCACGTAGTGCGAACTCTCATCACATAGTGTGATCACTTATCACGTAGTGCGAACTCTCATCACATAGTGTGATCACTTATCACGTAGTGCGAACTCTCATCACATAGTGTGATCACTTATCACGTAGTGCGAACTCTCATCACATAGTGTGATCACTTATCACGTAGTGCGAACTCTCATCACATAGTGTGATCACTTATCACGTAGTGCGAACTCTCATCACATAGTGTGATCACTTATCACGTAGTGCGAACTCTCATCACATAGTGTGATCACTTATCACGTAGTGCGAACTCTCATCACATAGTGTGATCACTTATCACGTAGTGCGAACTCTCATCGCGCTCTGGTCATCTCAAGTTTCGAACTCACCGTCCGGCGCTGTGAGAAATAGAGAGGGAAGTTGTAGTATAGAACGTGCGAGCAGAGTATGAGGCAGAGAGAGGGAAGTTGTAGTATAGAACGTGCGAGCAGAGTATGAGGCAGAGAGAGGGAAGTTGTAGTATAGAACGTGCGAGCAGAGTATGAGGCAGAGAGAGGGAAGTTGTAGTATAGAACGTGCGAGCAGAGTATGAGGCAGAGAGAGGGAAGTTGTAATATAGAACGTGCGAGCAGAGTATGAGGCAGAGAGAGGGAAGTTGTAGTATAGAACGTGCGAGCAGAGTATGAGGCAGAGAGAGGGAAGTTGTAATATAGAACGTGCGAGCAGAGTATGAGGCAGAGAGAGGGAAGTTGTAGTATAGAACGTGCGAGCAGAGTATGAGGCAGAGAGAGGGAAGTTGTAGAATAGAACGTGCGAGCAGAGTATGAGGCAGAGAGAGGGAAGTTGTAATATAGAACGTGCGAGCAGAGTATGAGGCAGAGAGAGGGAAGTTGTAATATAGAACGTGCGAGCAGAGTATGAGGCAGAGAGAGGGAAGTTGTAGTATAGAACGTGCGAGCAGAGTATGAGGCAGAGAGAGGGAAGTATTTGCAGATCTTGGATAGGGGGATACTCACCTGGGATGGAGAGACGGCATCGGTTTATGCATTTGTGGATGCATGTTGTGGATGTCTGGATGTTGCGGATCGCCGGGGGCGTCAGAAGCTTGGTTTTTAGGGTGCCTCAACAGTAACGACCGGCCTAGCTCCTCGCACCATTCAGTGAGTTGACCTGCAACAGAAGGTGACATGGCATCTCATCTACACAAACACACAACTGTTTCATCATTGTTCTTCTCTCTCAGTGAGTTGACCTGCAACAGAAGGTGACATGGCATCTCATCTACACAAACACACAACTGTTTCATCATTGTTCTTCTCTCTGTCTGTGTTTATTATAACTATTATTGTTTATAGTACAAGAATACGGGGAAACGAAAGAGCGGACAGGTTGGCTAGCTGTGCTATCCTTGAAGACGATCAACCAATGGATCGGGCGGACATCATCAATGCCACCGAGATGTGGGAAGGGCACAGGACTTCGACAACCATGAGAACACGTCCTTCTTTCGGATGAGATAGATGGGAGTTAAGATGGGCACAGCTAGAAACGAGAAAATTAGTGGCCGTGTAAGGAGACTAATTAACCGACACAGAACTGGAGCCGTCAGTCGCTGGACACAGCAAGACTTGATGAGGAGGGGGTCTGAGCAATTATGGACATATTCGGACTGCAATGATGATGACCCGCAAATAACTCAATATTACTGTTTGTCATAAGTATCGTTTGTCATTATTATCGTTTGTCATAAGTATCGTTTGTTATAACTATCGTTTGTCATAATTATCGTTTGTCATAATTATCGTTTGTCATAATTATCGTTTGTTATAACTATCGTTTGTTATAACTATCGTTTGTCATAACTATTATTTGTTATACATGTTTGGTTTGTAATGTCAGGATTCTTAGAAAGTTGTCGTGTCATGATTGTTTGAGGCTGTTATGTTGAGATTTTCATAGATTGTCATGTTAGAGGAATAATACCGTCCATGACATGCTGTGGGTCGCTGACAGCTTCCAGATCTGCTGATGTGGGTCGCATATGCCACCTGAAGGAAGCATAGCCCCCACCTGACTTCCCCCACCCAGCTCAGTGAACGTGTTCACAGAATGAACATTTCTAACAGTGAACATGCGGTACGAAGATGGGAAGACTATGTACATATCATTGGTGGTAAGGAACACGTAGTAAGGTGAGAAACACGTAGTAAGGTGAGAAACACGTAGCAAGGTGAGAACACGTAGCAAGGTGAGAAACACGTAGTAAGGTGAGGAACACGTAGTAAGGTGAGGAACACGCAGCAAGGTGAGGAACACGTAGTAAGGTGAGGAACACGTAGTAAGGTGAGGAACACGTAGTAAGGTGAGGAACACGTAGTAAGGTGAGAAACACGTAGCAAGGTGAGGAACACGTAGTAAGGTGAGGAACACGTAGTAAGGTGAGGAACACGTAGTAAGGTGAGAAACACGTACCAAGGTGAGGAACACGTAGTAAGGTGAGGAACACGTAGCAAGGTGAGGAACACGTAGTAAGGTGAGAAACACGTAGTAAGGTGAGGAACACGTAGCAAGGTGAGGAACACGTAGCAAGGTGAGAAACACGTAGCAAGGTGAGGAACACGTAGTAAGGTGAGGAACACGTAGTAAGGTGAGAAACACGTAGTAAGGTGAGGAACACGTAGTAAGGTGAGGAACACGTAGTAAGGTGAGAAACACGTAGCAAGGTGAGGAACACGTAGTAAGGTGAGAAAATTACGTGAGACACGTAGGCTAGACCAGAAGGAGAGGTGTACAAAGTCATCGGTTGGACTGAGAAACGATGAAAGTCAGTCATACAGTCAGTTAGGTTTACATCAGCAGTCATTCATTTTGTCATTACAATAAACTAAAGTTTCATTCATTTTTGTCATTACAATAAACTAAAGTTTCATTCATTTTTGTCATTACAATAAACTAAAGTTTCATTCATTTTTGTCATTACAATAAACTAAAGTTTCATTCATTTTTGTCATTACAATAAACTAAAGTTTCATTCATTTTTGTCATCTCAATAAACTAAAGTTTCATTCATTTTTGTTATCTCAATAAACTAACATTTCATTCATTTTTGTCATCTCAATAAACTAAAGTTTCATTCATTTTTGTCATCTCAATAAACAAATCTTTCATTCATTTTTGTCATCTCAATAAACTAAAGTTTCATTCATTTTTGTTATCTCAATAAACTAAAATTTTATTCATTTTTGTCATTACCATAAACTAAAGTTTCATACATTTATGTCATCTCAATAAACTAAAGTTTCATTCATTTTTGTCATCTCAACATACTAAAGTTTCATTCATTTTTGTTACCTCAATAAACTAAAGTTTCATACATTTATGTCATCTCAATAAACTAAAGTTTTATTCATTTTTGTCATCTCAATAAACTAAAGTTTCATTCATTTTTGTCATCTCAATAAACTAAAGTTTCATACATTTTTGTCATCTCAATATACTAAAATTTCATTCATTTATGTCATCTCAATAAACTAAAGTATCATACATTTATGTCATCTCAATAAACTAAAGTTTCATTCATTTTTGTCATCTCAACAAACTAAAGTTTCATTCATTTTTGTTACCTCAATAAACTAAAGTTTCATTCATTTTTGTCATCTCAATAAACTAGTTTCATACATTTATGTCATCTCAATAAACTAAAGTTTCATACATTTTTGTCATCTCAATAAACTAAAATTTCATTCATTTATGTCATCTCAATAAACTAAAGTTTCATACATTTTTGTCATCTCAATAAACTAAAATTTCATTCATTTATGTCATCTCAATAAACTAAAGTTTCATACATTTTTGTCATCTCAATAAACTAAAATTTCATTCATTTATGTCATCTCAATAAACTAAAGTTTCATTCATTTTTGTCATCTCAATAAACTAGTTTCATTCATTTATGTCATCTCAATAAACTAAAGTTTCATTCATTTATGTCATCTCAATAAACTAAAGTTTCATTAATTTATGTCATCTCAATAAACTAAAGTTTCATACATTTTTGTCATCTCAATAAACTAAAGTTTCATTCATTTATGTCATCTCAATAAACTAAAGTTTCATACATTTTTGTCATCTCAATAAACTAAAGTTTCATTCATTTATGTCATCTCAATAAACTAAAGTTTCATAAAGATGAAAACACAAGGAGCCTCAATAACCGTTGAGAACGACCTCACCCGAGAGCAGACCACAAGAACGATGGATTGATGGAATATCAGAAACGCTAGTAAACATAACAACATGCGAGGCCAACAAAAGAGCATAACTTGAGCAAACATAACAAAACGTCTGTTATAGTTTCCGGATGATAACTGCAGGTTTTTCCTGCTCAGAGGACAACTTTACAGGCGAGTGTCACAAGTTTGTTACGTCCCATGTTTTGTCCACACGTGTTTACTTTGTATATCCCTGTTTTGTCCACATCTATTTACCACAGGATATCCTTGTTTTGTCCACATCTATTTACCACAGGATATCCTTGTTTTGTCTATATCTATATACTATATTACTCCCTGTTTTGTCCATATTTATTTACTATATTATATCTTTGTTTTGTCCATATCTATTTACTATATTATATCTTTGTTTTGTCCATATCTATTTACTCTATTATATCTTTGTTTTGTTCATATCTATTTACTATATTATATCTTTGTTTTGTCCATATTTATTTACTATATTATATCTTTGTTTTGTCCATATCTATTTACTATATCAGATCTTTGTTTTGTCCATATCTATTTACTCTATTTTATCTTTGTTTGGTCCATATTTATTTACTCTATTATATCTTTGTTTTGTCCATATCTATTTACTATATTATATCTTTGTTTTGTACATATCTATTTACTCTATTATATCTTTGTTTTGTCCATATTTATTTACTATATTATATCATTGTGTTGTCCATATCTATTTACTATATTATATCCTTGTTTTGTCCATATTTATTTACTCTATTATATCTTTGTTTTGTCCATATCTATTTACTATATTATATCTTTGTTTTGTACATATCTATTTACTCTATTATATCTTTGTTTTGTCCATATCTATTTACTATATTATATCTTTGTTTTATCCATATTTATTTACTATATTATATCATTGTGTTGTCCATATCTATTTACTCTATTATATCCTTGTTTTGTCCATATTATCATCATCATCATTGAGTTCCATCTCCGCATCGAAGTTTGGCTACCATGGAGCGCCATTCCCTCTGTTTCTTGCTTTGATGGTGCAGATTGTCATAGGTTGACTTGTCCATCTTTTGATGTTACTTGTCCATATTAGTCTTGGTCTGCCTCTTTTACCTTGTATTTTCCCTTCCAATATTACTTTTACAAGACTGTTGTAGAGGCAAAAGCAGCAGGATTCGGCTCCCTCAATGAGATAGAGCTGCTTGTACAGAACAGAGACAAATGGCGAGATTTGATAAAATATCTTCAAAAGAATTGATAACTGCTAGAACAAAAATTATGATAAGAGGAGGAGTATCTTGGTCTACGCCCTATAGGCCGGCTACGTCTCGAAAGGTCAATAGATAGATAGATAGATAAATAGACTGTTATGTATTTTAACATGCCCCAACAATTTGTGTCCATATATATTTATTATATTATATCCATGTTTTGTTCATATCTATATAATATATTACTCCTTGTTGTGTCCACATCTATTTAATTACTCCCTGTTTTGTCCATATCTATATACTATATAACTCCCTGTTTTGTCAATTTCTATATACTATATTACTCCCTGTTTTGTCCGCATCTATTTAACTACTCCCTTTTTTGTCCATTTCTATATACTATATTACTCCCTGTTTTGTCCATTTCTATATACTATATTACTCCCTGTTTTGTCAATTTCTATATACTATATTACTCCCTGTTTTGTCCGCATCTATTTAATTACTCCATATTTTGTCCATATCTATATTCTATATTACTCCCTGTTTTGTCCATTTCTATATACTATATTACTCCCTGTTTTGTCCATTTCTATATACTATATTACTCCCTGTTTTGTCAATTTCTATATACTATATTACTCCCTGTTTTGTTCGCATCTATTTAATTACTCCATATTTTGTCCATATCTATATTCTATATTTCCCGTGTGTTACTGGGGCCTCATTATGAGGGAGGTAAAGAATAGTGACACTGTGACCTTCCTGGCATGTCGTAAGAGGCGACTAAGGAGGTTGATCGATGGCTTGACAAGCTGTCATTGTAAAAAGTATTGTTATGGAAACAGCGCCATAGATTTTAGAGCAGTGATCTCTGCAATATGTGCCATTTTTGGCACGCAAGGTTTCTGTTTTTGAGATTGTGGTTCTGCCCTATGTGCCGTCTTCGGCTCGAAAGGACAATAGATAGATAGATAGATAGATATTCTATATTACTCCCTGTTTTGTCCATATTTATATACTATATTACTCCCTGTTTTGTCCATTTCTATATACTATATTACTCCCTGTTTTGTCCATTTCTATTTACTATATTACACCCTGTTTTGTCAATTTCTATATACTATATTACTCCCTGTTTTGTCCACATCTATTTAATTACTCCTTATTTTGTCCATATCTATATACTATATTACTCCCTGTTTTGTCCTTATCTATATACTATATTACTCCCTGTTTTGTCCATTTCTATATACTATATTACTCCCTGTTTTGTCCATTTCTATATACTATATTACTCCCTATTTTGTCCATATCTATATACTATATTACTCCCTATTTTGTCCATATATATACTATATTACTCCCTATTTTGTCCACATCTATATACTATATTACTCCCTATTTAGTCCACATCTATATACTATATTACTCCCTATTTTGTCCACATCTATATACTATATTACTCCCTATTTTGTCCACATCTATATACTATATTACTCCCTATTTTGTCCACATCTATATACTATATTACTCCATATTTTGTCCACATCTATATACTATATTACTCCCTATTTTGTCCACAACTATATACTATATTACTCCCTATTTTTTCCATATCTATATACTATATTACTCCCTATTTTGTCCATATCTAGGGTTACTATAACACTCGCCGTTTTGTCCATATCTGTTTACTTTGACAGACCTGTGTTTTGTCCAATTGTATCTTACCACCTATCCTATCATGTTTGATCTGAATGCTACTCTACCAAACCTCGTCGGATCTCTACTCTCTCTGCACGAGATCACGTTCCAGTCTTTACCCGAGACATTTCTTATTTCCCTTGTTTAAGGTGAGAAACACGTAGCAAGGTGAGAAACACGTAGCAAGGTGAGAAACACGTAGTAAGGTGAGGAACACGTAGTAAGGTGAGGAACACGCAGCAAGGTGAGGAACACGTAGTAAGGTGAGGAACACGTAGTAAGGTGAGGAACACGTAGTAAGGTGAGGAACACGTAGTAAGGTGAGAAACACGTAGCAAGGTGAGGAACACGTAGTAAGGTGAGGAACACGTAGTAAAGTGAGGAGGAACACGTAGTAAGGTGAGAAACACGTACCAAGGTGAGGAACACGTAGTAAGGTGAGGAACACGTAGCAAGGTGAGGAACACGTAGTAAGGTGAGAAACACGTAGTAAGGTGAGGAACACGTAGCAAGGTGAGGAACACGTAGCAAGGTGAGAAACACGTAGCAAGGTGAGGAACACGTAGTAAGGTGAGAAACACGTAGTAAGGTGAGGAACACGTAGCAAGGTGAGGAACACGTAGCAAGGTGAGAAACACGTAGCAAGGTGAGGAACACGTAGTAAGGTGAGGAACACGTAGTAAGGTGAGAAACACGTAGTAAGGTGAGGAACACGTAGTAAGGTGAGGAACACGTAGTAAGGTGAGAAACACGTAGCAAGGTGAGGAACACGTAGTAAGGTGAGAAAATTACGTGAGACACGTAGGCTAGACCAGAAGGAGAGGTGTACAAAGTCATCGGTTGGACTGAGAAACGATGAAAGTCAGTCATACAGTCAGTTAGGTTTACATCAGCAGTCATTCATTTTTGTCATTACAATAAACTAAAGTTTCATTCATTTTTGTCATTACAATAAACTAAAGTTTCATTCATTTTTGTCATTACAATAAACTAAAGTTTCATTCATTTTTGTCATTACAATAAACTAAAGTTTCATTCATTTTTGTCATTACAATAAACTAAAGTTTCATTCATTTTTGTCATCTCAATAAACTAAAGTTTCATTCATTTTTGTTATCTCAATAAACTAACATTTCATTCATTTTTGTCATCTCAATAAACTAAAGTTTCATTCATTTTTGTCATCTCAATAAACAAATCTTTCATTCATTTTTGTCATCTCAATAAACTAAAGTTTCATTCATTTTTGTTATCTCAATAAACTAAAATTTTATTCATTTTTGTCATTACCATAAACTAAAGTTTCATACATTTATGTCATCTCAATAAACTAAAGTTTCATTCATTTTTGTCATCTCAACATACTAAAGTTTCATTCATTTTTGTTACCTCAATAAACTAAAGTTTCATACATTTATGTCATCTCAATAAACTAAAGTTTTATTCATTTTTGTCATCTCAATAAACTAAAGTTTCATTCATTTTTGTCATCTCAATAAACTAAAGTTTCATACATTTTTGTCATCTCAATATACTAAAATTTCATTCATTTATGTCATCTCAATAAACTAAAGTATCATACATTTATGTCATCTCAATAAATTTTTGGCACGCAAGGTTTCTGTTTTTGAGATTGTGGTTCTGCCCTATGTGCCGTCTTCGGCTCGAAAGGACAATAGATAGATAGATAGATAGATATTCTATATTACTCCCTGTTTTGTCCATATTTATATACTATATTACTCCCTGTTTTGTCCATTTCTATATACTATATTACTCCCTGTTTTGTCCATTTCTATTTACTATATTACACCCTGTTTTGTCCATTTCTATATACTATATTACTCCCTATTTAGTCCACATCTATATACTATATTACTCCCTATTTTGTCCACATCTATATACTATATTACTCCCTATTTTGTCCACATCTATATACTATATTACTCCCTATTTTGTCCACATCTATATACTATATTACTCCATATTTTGTCCACATCTATATACTATATTACTCCCTATTTTGTCCACAACTATATACTATATTACTCCCTATTTTTTCCATATCTATATACTATATTACTCCCTATTTTGTCCATATCTAGGGTTACTATAACACTCGCCGTTTTGTCCATATCTGTTTACTTTGACAGACCTGTGTTTTGTCCAATTGTATCTTACCACCTATCCTATCATGTTTGATCTGAATGCTACTCTACCAAACCTCGTCGGATCTCTACTCTCTCTGCACGAGATCACGTTCCAGTCTTTACCCGAGACATTTCTTATTTCCCTTGTTTAAGGTGAGAAACACGTAGCAAGGTGAGAAACACGTAGCAAGGTGAGAAACACGTAGTAAGGTGAGGAACACGTAGTAAGGTGAGGAACACGCAGCAAGGTGAGGAACACGTAGTAAGGTGAGGAACACGTAGTAAGGTGAGGAACACGTAGTAAGGTGAGGAACACGTAGTAAGGTGAGAAACACGTAGCAAGGTGAGGAACACGTAGTAAGGTGAGGAACACGTAGTAAGGTGAGGAACACGTAGTAAGGTGAGAAACACGTACCAAGGTGAGGAACACGTAGTAAGGTGAGGAACACGTAGCAAGGTGAGGAACACGTAGTAAGGTGAGAAACACGTAGTAAGGTGAGGAACACGTAGCAAGGTGAGGAACACGTAGCAAGGTGAGAAACACGTAGCAAGGTGAGGAACACGTAGTAAGGTGAGGAACACGTAGTAAGGTGAGAAACACGTAGTAAGGTGAGGAACACGTAGTAAGGTGAGGAACACGTAGTAAGGTGAGAAACACGTAGCAAGGTGAGGAACACGTAGTAAGGTGAGAAAATTACGTGAGACACGTAGGCTAGACCAGAAGGAGAGGTGTACAAAGTCATCGGTTGGACTGAGAAACGATGAAAGTCAGTCATACAGTCAGTTAGGTTTACATCAGCAGTCATTCATTTTTGTCATTACAATAAACTAAAGTTTCATTCATTTTTGTCATTACAATAAACTAAAGTTTCATTCATTTTTGTCATTACAATAAACTAAAGTTTCATTCATTTTTGTCATTACAATAAACTAAAGTTTCATTCATTTTTGTCATTACAATAAACTAAAGTTTCATTCATTTTTGTCATCTCAATAAACTAAAGTTTCATTCATTTTTGTTATCTCAATAAACTAACATTTCATTCATTTTTGTCATCTCAATAAACTAAAGTTTCATTCATTTTTGTCATCTCAATAAACAAATCTTTCATTCATTTTTGTCATCTCAATAAACTAAAGTTTCATTCATTTTTGTTATCTCAATAAACTAAAATTTTATTCATTTTTGTCATTACCATAAACTAAAGTTTCATACATTTATGTCATCTCAATAAACTAAAGTTTCATTCATTTTTGTCATCTCAACATACTAAAGTTTCATTCATTTTTGTTACCTCAATAAACTAAAGTTTCATACATTTATGTCATCTCAATAAACTAAAGTTTTATTCATTTTTGTCATCTCAATAAACTAAAGTTTCATTCATTTTTGTCATCTCAATAAACTAAAGTTTCATACATTTTTGTCATCTCAATATACTAAAATTTCATTCATTTATGTCATCTCAATAAACTAAAGTATCATACATTTATGTCATCTCAATAAATTTTTGGCACGCAAGGTTTCTGTTTTTGAGATTGTGGTTCTGCCCTATGTGCCGTCTTCGGCTCGAAAGGACAATAGATAGATAGATAGATATTCTATATTACTCCCTGTTTTGTCCATATTTATATACTATATTACTCCCTGTTTTGTCCATTTCTATATACTATATTACTCCCTGTTTTGTCCATTTCTATTTACTATATTACACCCTGTTTTGTCCATTTCTATATACTATATTACTCCCTGTTTTGTCCACATCTATTTAATTACTCCTTATTTTGTCCATATCTATATACTATATTACTCCCTGTTTTGTCCTTATCTATATACTATATTACTCCCTGTTTTGTCCATTTCTATATACTATATTACTCCCTGTTTTGTCCATTTCTATATACTATATTACTCCCTATTTTGTCCATATCTATATACTATATTACTCCCTATTTTGTCCATATATATACTATATTACTCCCTATTTTGTCCACATCTATATACTATATTACTCCCTATTTAGTCCACATTCTATATACTATATTACTCCCTATTTTGTCCACATCTATATACTATATTACTCCCTATTTTGTCCACATCTATATACTATATTACTCCCTATTTTGTCCATATCTATATACTATATTACTCCATATTTTGTCCACATCTATATACTATATTACTCCCTATTTTGTCCACAACTATATACTATATTACTCCCTATTTTTTCCATATCTATATACTATATTACTCCCTATTTTGTCCATATCTAGGGTTACTATAACACTCGCCGTTTTGTCCATATCTGTTTACTTTGACAGACCTGTGTTTTGTCCAATTGTATCTTACCACCTATCCTATCATGTTTGATCTGAATGCTACTCTACCAAACCTCGTCGGATCTCTACTCTCTCTGCACGAGATCACGTTCCAGTCTTTACCCGAGACATTTCTTATTTCCCTTGTTTAAGTCTCCGAGAGTGTCCAAACCCTCGGTGTACCCTCGTTTCACACGATCCAGTGGTGGGAAACTGAAGACCTGTCAATGTGCGGTAATTCTGGGAACCTGGTTTGACAGATTTCGCACGTTGAGTAAGGGGGAGGGGGGGGAGTGTAGGTGTGGCAGCAACAATGGTCAGGACCGGAAGACGGAATCCCAAGGTGGACTTCCGGGGTGGAAGTGAAACCATTGTTGTGGCCCTTGGTGTCCAGGTAAGATGACCTCTACAAGGCTCATGTCCTTGGCGTGCCGGGGCAGGACTTTCGCTATGCACCATGGGAAAGTGACTCGTTTATGTGGAAGAAGAGCTATGTTTACAATATCCGGAAACAAATCACAAATAATCAACAACAGGAAAAAAAACAACAAAGAACAATATATGGTACCAAATAGGATCGAACCCGTACTTCTCGGCATAGCGCCTTGCCACGAGAACCAAACGCTAGAGCACACGGTCAACTCAGCTACCTAAAAAGTAGTATCTATCATTGGCGCTGTCTTGTCATGTGTAAGGAGTGAACAGGCAAATAATTGCAATGATGCGGTAAAGCTGGTAGCAAAGAGCTAGTGGTGGGGTGTGCTAAACACTCCAAAGTATGATGACAGCTTTACAAGGAAGGAACACAACACAATACTGACGTTTCGGCTGTGGCCTTCTTCGGTGTCATGTGTACTCATAACTATATCATAGGGTTACGATCACAACTATGGGATAAATTGTGTATTTGTATTTTCTTATTTAGACACGTATCTCCAGGATAGGGGTAAAGGCACAGAAGATACATGGAAATGCGGAGATACCGCAAAGCTGATGATAATATTCATCATCATCAAGTACCGGACCTGCTGGCGTAGGTGATCATGTCTCTCCACAACTTTCGATCTCGACAGTTATTTATCATTTCTGTTGTTGACCTTCTGCCAAGCCATCCTCTTAAGCTGTCTTGTATCTTTTCTCGTTGCTTCCCTCTATCTCTTCGTCCCTCAGTTTTCCCAGATGTTACAATATATTCCAGTTGTTCTCTTCTCATTACATGGCCAAAAATGATGATTGTTTCTTCCTAATATTGGAAATTAGCTTCATTTTTGCTTGGTTAATATAGACGTCGGCCAGACTCACCTGTATACGTTATCTGGCAATGCTGACATATAGACGTTAGCCAGACTCACCTATATACGTTATCTGACAATGCTGACATATAGACGTCAGCCAGACTCACCTATATACGTTATATGGCAACGCTGACATATAGACGTCGTTCAGACTCACCTATATACGTTATCTGGCAATGCTGACATATAGACGTCGGCCAGACTCACCTATATACGTTATCTGGCAACGCTGACATATAGACGTCGGCCAGACTCACCTATATACGTTATCTGGCAACGCTGACATATAGACGTCGGCCAGACTCACCTGTATACGTTATCTGGCAATGTTGATATATTATGACGTAGATGACATTCCGTGGTACACATGTAAAGCCCTCCTTCATATCGAATCGCCCATTGGGGGAGCAGGACGGAACCGACGCGAAGCACGTGGTCACAAGTGTTGCAGACTAGACGTCCACAAGGAACAGTACCAAGGTGTTTGTGGTTTGAGCGGGGGAGGCGGCTCGTGAGAAGAATGTCTCTCAGGCTCCTGTCACGTTTGAAGGCGGCCAAAGGAGGATCGCTGAAAAGTAGGCGGGTAGTAGGATCTGAGTGGAGAATGGAGCGGTACCGGTTAAGGATCCTCACCACAGCCAAGTTGTGAGGGTGAATATGGTTCTATCGGATGAGCGGCGGGTGGATGGGTGAGTGCCACAGGACGGGGAATATCGAGAGCTTGCTTGAAGGCAGATTGGAGAACCGAATCAGGCTAGAGACGACACCTAAAGAAATTTAACATCAGGTGGGCCTGTTGGAGAAAATCTTGATCATCCTGGCAGATACGACGAAGTCGTAATAATTGAGAATATGGAATGGAATCTCTGCAGTGAGATGGATGAGGCGAGGTGTAGAGAAGATAACAGTGAGATGGATGAGACGAGGTGTAGAGAAGATAACAGTGGGCGTCCGTGGGTTTATAGAAGACGGAAGTGTGGAGGCTGGAGGTGCCAAGGGAGACGAGGTGTAGAGAAGATAACAGTGGGCGTCCGTGGGTTTATAGAAGACGGAAGTGTGGAGGCTGGAGGTGCCAAGGGAGACGAGGTGTAGAGAAGATAACAGTGGGCGTCCGTGGGTTTATAGAAGACTGAAGTGTGGAGACTGGAGGTACCAAGGGAGACGAGGTATAGAGAAGATAACAGTGGGCGTCTGTGGGTTTATAGAAGACGGAAGTGTGGAGGCTGGAGGTACCAAGGGAGACGAGGTGTAGAGAAGATAACAGTGGACGTCCGTGGGTTTATAGAAGACGGAAGTGTGGAGGCTGGAGGTACCAAGGGAGACGAGGTGTAGAGAAGATAACAGTGGACGTCCGTGGGTTTATAGAAGACGAAAGTGTGGAGGCTGGAGGTACCAAGGGAGACGAGGTGTAGAGAAGATAACAGTGGACGTCCGTGGGTTTATAGAAGACGAAAGTGTGGAGGCTGGAGGTACCAAGGGAGACGAGGTGTAGAGAAGATAACAGTGGACGTCCGTGGGTTTATAGAAGACGGAAGTGTGGAGGCTGGAGGTACCAAGGGAGACGACCAGATCAAGAAAAGTGACGGACGAGGTAGAGATATGAGATGTAATCTTGATGGATTTGTGAAAGTTACCAATGTAGTCGATGAACCTGGAGATGTCATCTTGATGGATTTGTGAAAGTTGCCAATGTAGTCGATGAACCTGGAGATGTCATCTTGACGGATTTATGAAAGTTGTCAATGTAGTCGATGAACCTGGAGATGTCATCTTGACGGATTTATGAAAGTTGTCAATGTAGTCGATGAACCTGGAGATGTCATCTTGATGGATTTGTGAAAGTTGTCAATGTAGTCGATGAACCTGGAGATGTCATCTTGACGGATTTATGAAAGTTGTCAATGTAGTCGATGAACCTGGAGATGTCATCTTGACGGATTTGTGAAAGTTGCCAATGTAGTCGATGAACCTGGAGATGTCATCTTCCGGCAAGTCAGTCAGTCCAAAGACATCATCGATGTACCGGAGGTATTTAATGGGAAGGGGGTCACGGTACGAGTTCAGTATTTGATGTTCAAGGTAACCCATGAACAGGCAAGCGTAACTAGGACCCATCTTGGTTCCCATAGCTACACAATTCACCTGGTCATAGAACTGATCATTGAATTTGAAAGTATTAAGGTTGAGAACAAGTTCAGTGAGACGGAGGAGAGTAGAAGTATCCACGGATGGGTGTTGTCTTTGGTCAAGAAAGAATTGAAGAGCTATAAGGCCATCAGCATGAGGGATAGAGGTATATAGAGAGCATACGTCGAGGACGGGGATAGAGGTATACAGAGAGCATACACGGGGATAGAGGTATACAGAGAGCATACGTCGAGGACGGGGATTGGGTATACAGAGAGCATACGTCGAGGACGGGGATAGAGGTATACAGAGAGCATATCTCCAGGACGGGGATAGAGGTATACAGAGAGCATACGTCGAGGACGGGGATAGAGATATACAGAGAGCATACACGGGGATAGAGGTATACAGAGAGCATACGTCCAGGACGGGGATAGAGGTATACAGAGAGCATACGTCCAGGACGGGGATAGAGGTATACAGAGAGCATACGTCCAGGACGGGGATAGAGGTATACAGAGAGCATACACGGGGATTGAGGTATACAGAGAGCATACGTCGAGGACGGGGATAGAGGTATACAGAGAGCATACGTCCAGGACGGGGATAGAGGTATACAGAGAGCATACGTCCAGGACGGGGATAGAGGTATACAGAGAGCATATCTTCAGGACGGGGATAGAGGTATACAGAGAGCATACGTCGAGGACGGGGATAGAGGTATACAGAGAGCATACGTCGAGGACGGGGATAGAGGTATACAGAGAGCATGCGTCCAGGACGGGGATAGAGGTATACAGAGAGCATACGTCGAGGACGAAAAGTTGGTACGAGCGTTCAGGGGTAAGGGAAAGAGAAAATAGTGAGGACATGGTTCGTGTCCTTGACATAGGTGAGAAGATGGGTTGGAAAATACTGCCCAGACAGTCGGATATATGTTCCGTGGGTCAACTACGCGCCGAAACTGTGGGACGCCCGACTATTGAGTTTGTGAATCTTAGGAAGCATGTACAAAGACGGTTTTCCTGGACACGATAGCGTAGAGCTGAATACTTGCGTTGCAGACAAACAGTTACATGACGAAACAGCACGGATAGTAGTTTCCAGTGGTTTAGACTGGAGCACACAAACAGTTACATGACGAAACAGCACGAATGGTAGTTTCCAGTGGTTTAGACAGGAGACAAACAGTTACATGACGAAACAGCACGGATGGTAGTTTCCAGTGGTTTAGACTGGAGCACACAAACAGTTACATGACGAAACAGCACGAATGGTAGTTTCCAGTGGTTTAGACAGGAGACAAACAGTTACATGACGAAACAGCACGAATGGTAGTTTCCAGTGGTTTAGACAGGAGACAAACAGTTACATGACGAAACAGCACGGATGGTAGTTTCCAGTGGTTTAGGCTGGACACAAACAGTTACATGACGAAACAGCACGGATGGTAGTTTCCAGTGGTTTAGGCTGGACACAAACAGTTACATGACGAAACAGCACGGATGGTAGTTTCCAGTGGTTTAGACTGGAGCACACAAACAGTTACATGACGAAACAGCACGGATGGTAGTTTCCAGTGGTTTAGGCTGGACACAAACAGTTACATGACGAAACAGCACGGATAGTAGTTTCCAGTGGTTTAGACTGGACACAAACAGTCACATGACGAAACAGCACGGATAGTAGTTTCCAGTGGTTTAGACTGGAGCACACAAACAGTTACATGACGAAACAGCACGAATGGTAGTTTCCAGTGGTTTAGACTGGAGCACACAAACAGTTACATGACGAAACAGCACGGATGGTAGTTTCAGTGGTTTAGACTGGACACAAACAGTTACATGACGAAACAGCACGGATAGTAGTTTCCAGTGGTTTAGACTTGAGCACACAAACAGTTACATGACGAAACAGCACGGATGGTAGTTTCCAGTGGTTTAGACTGGACACAAACAGTTACATGACGAAACAGCACGGATGGTAGTTTCCAGTGGTTTAGACTGGAGCACACAAACAGTTACATGACGAAACAGCACGGATGGTAGTTTCCAGTGGTTTAGGCTGGACACAAACAGTTACATGACGAAACAGCATGGATAGTAGTTTCCAGTGGTTTAGACTGGACACAAACAGTCACATGACGAAACAGCACGGATAGTAGTTTCCAGTGGTTTAGACTGGACACAAACAGTTACATGACGAAACAGCACGGATAGTAGTTTCCAGTGGTTTAGACTGGAGCACACAAACAGTTACATGACGAAACAGCACGGATGGTAGTTTCCAGTGGTTTAGACTCTAGACTCGGAAAAAAAAAAAAACCACAAATAATGAACAGAAAAAAAAAAAAAGAAGAATAGATGGTGCGAAGCAGGATTGAGCTAGTACTCCTCGGCACATGCTATAGTCATGAGAACACATGCGTGAAAGACATCGCCATTGATATCTATCTTTTTTAGGTAGCTGAGTTGGCCGTGTGCTCTAGCGTTTGGTTCTCGTCGCAAGGCGCTGTACCGAGGAGTACGGGTTCGATCCAGATCCGGATCATCTATTGTTCATTTTTTCCTGTTGTTGATTATTTGTGATGTTTTTTTTTTCCGAGTGTTGTGAACATAGCTCTTCTTCCACTGTAATGATTTACTGATCTATCGCCTCGTGGGGAACTTGTCTAAAGTGGTTGGGAAAGTGAAGTAAAGAGGAGAGTTGGGGCGAGAGAATAAAGGATAACGATGCAGATGAGAGGTGGAGAGAGAGATTAAAGGATAAGGATGCGGAGGAGAGGTGGAGAGATGAAAGGATAAGGATGCAGAAGAGAGGTGGAGAGAGAAGCAGATTTGAGGATTGAAATGAAAGTGGACAAAAGTGCTCCTAGTGGATGAAAAATTCATCCTTCCTCCCTCACACACAGCTTCCTTCTGTTTGTCCTTCCTCCCTCACACACAGCTTCCATCTGTTTGTCCTCCCTCACACACAACATATACAAACACCTCACAGGTACTTTCCTCACACCTCACTGGTACTTTCCCAACACCTCACTGGTACTTTCCCCACACTTCACTGGTAATTACCCCACACCTCACTGGTACTTTCCCCCACACCTCACAGGTAATTACCCCACACCTCACTGGTACTTTTCCCACACCTCAATGGTACTTTCCTCACACCTCAATGGTAATTACCCCATACTTCACTGGTACTTTCCTCACACCTCACTGGTAATTACCCCATACTTCACTGGTACTTTCCCCACACCTCACTGGTACTTTCCTCACATCTCACTGGTAATTACCCCATACTTCACTGGTACTTTCCCCACACCTCACTGGTAATTACCCCATACTTCACTGGTACTTTCCCCACACCTCACTGGTACTTTCCTCACATCTCACTGGTAATTACCCCATACTTCACTGGTACTTTCCTCACACCTCACTGGTAATTACCCCATACTTCATTGGTACTTCCCCCACACCTCACTGGCATTTCCCCCACACCTCACTGGTACTTACCCCACACCTCACTGGTACTTTCCCCACACCTCACCGGTACTTTCCCCACACATCACTGGTACTTCCCCCACACCTCACTGGTATTTCCCCCACACCTCACTGGTACTTACCCCACACCTCACTGGTACTTTCCCCACACCTCACCGGTACTTTCCCCACATATCACTGGTAATTCCCCCACACTTCACTGGTATTTACCCCACATTAGGTGCTACCACCAAACGTTGGTACTATCCTGTACTTCGTTATTACCTCTCCACCCCCAGACCCTCACCGCTGTGCCATGATCCCCCCTCCCCAGACCCTCATCGCTGTGCCATGATCCCCCTCCCCCAGACACGCCCACTAGATCGTTAGTTCCCCCACAAGTCGGAACCCCCCCCCTCTCCGCGACCTCTAAGACTCCAAATAAGATCACCTATGAAGCTGCCTTAGTTACAATTGTAGGTGGAACAAGCTTCAACCAGCTGTGTGTTAGTGCACAGATAAGGGAAGTGATGCGGCACAGCGGTGGCAGGGAGAAAGTAACAGGAATCGCGTGATACCTTACAGAGTGTGAGTTTGTGTGTGTGTTGGGGCGGAAAGACAGGTAGAGATAAAAAAAACACAAAAAACTCTATACGACACATAGTACCATTGCTGATGTATGTCGGGGGGGGGGGGGAACGATAGAACCAGTGGTATAAAGGCCGCTTGGTCAAGCAGTCGCCACGACTTGTGAGACTCATGCTTTTTATTCTCTCCCCCCCCCCCCCCCTAGTAATATAATAATAATAATAGTAAAATAAATCATTTCTGTCTACCGCAAGCTTTGAACACCGAACACCGGGCTTTTCAGCAAGCGGAACAGTGGTTTTAGCCGCACGGCCACGAGCACCTCCTGCAGGAAGAGGTGAGATAAAATGAGAGGCGCCAGCGGCGATAACTCGAGCTGTACTCAACACAAACTTAAAGTCACTTTTTATGGTTATTCCCCTTTGATAAAAAAAGGAGAAAACGCATATTTGAACAGATTTGTTCTGTGCAGTGTGTGTGTGTGTGTGTGCGAGGGCGTGTTTGTGTCTGTGTGTGTGTGAGCTGTGTAAATTGACCAGTGTTTCTCAGCGACTTAATCATGCAAGAAGAATAAGAGAAATTCCGTACAAACTGAACTGGCCAAAATTACAATGTTGACACTTTCAAACCGGGCGGCTGCCGAGTGGACGAGCTGGAAACACAGATTGGGTGAAGGTCATGATATCCGCCGCTGACCGATTGTTTGATGACACACCACCCTTCCACCCCCCCCCCCCCCCCCCCCCCCAAAAAAAAAAAAAAATCTGAAGCGAGTCCCAAGGACAGGATCCCTGGTGGGGTCGCCAAGCCAGCCCTAAGCTGACTGAGAACGTTCCGTGATGCATCAGCGGCGGATGCTGTCGTTTTTTTAATTTCCCCAGTGCTGCTGGAGATCCTATTCTGGAGTACTGCAATGTTGGGTCATCATAAATCCCTCTCATAAATCTCACTAATAGGTTCATATCATAGATCCCTCTCATAGATCCCACACATAGATCAAAGTCACATATCCTATCATAGACCCCACTCCTAGATCCCACTGATAGATTCCATCATAGACCCCCCAGCCATAGATTCAGCTGATAGTTCCCATTATATACCCTCTCATAGATCCCACTCAAAAACACCCCCCCCCCACTCATAGATCCCATCATAGACCCCACTGATAGATCCCACTCATAGACCCCACCGATGGACCCACTAATAGACCCAACATTGTTGGTTGCCCATACCAGAACAAACTCCCTGGACAGAGGAATCAGGATTATCAATACAAATAGGGACAGAAGTGAAAAGAATAGTTGACAAAGAGGAACACAATAGTCTACAGCGTAAAACAATAACTCTCAGTTTCCTGGATGAAGAATGCCCACAAGACCTATGGATTCGTGTGTACACAGATGGATCAGCACAGAATGCAGTAAAGAATGGGGGAGCAGGTGCATATATAGAGTACCTAAATAACACTAGGGATATGAATAAATAGCAACAGGGAAATATTGTCACAATTATGATGCAGAAATACAAGCAATAAAGTTGGCAATAAAAAAACTGCTGAACAGTAATCTTAGCCCACAGCCTGTAGTGTTTTTGACAGATGCAAGATCAGTACTCCAGGCACTACAATCCAGAAAATTACCACATCTGCAGACCTTATTGACTGAACTTTGCAAGCACCACAGGGTTACCCTGCAGTGGATCCCATCTCACTGTGGAATACCAGGAAATGAGAAAGCAGATCAGTTGGCAAAGGAAGGTTCAACAGGCACACAACTAGATACACCAGTTACATACCATCATAAGAAACAGATAATCAAATCAATCAGAGGACCACAAGCCCCAAATCAGGATGCCTTTCATAATATGAATAGATATGAAACAAGTTATCATTATACGCCTCAGAACAGGACACAATCGACTCCATAGTCACATGTATACAAAATTCAAGATCGGCACATCAACTACTTGTACATGTGGACAGGCACCCCAGACTGCTGAACACATACTTCAAGACTGCACTGAATATAGCAGACTGGGGAAAATCCATTGGCCCATAGATACAACACTACAGACAAAACTATATGGGTCACTACAAGAATTACAAAAGACAGTGAAAGTTATACAGGAAACGACATTGCAGATATAGACAATGCTTCAGGCGAACGAAATATAGATAGACCCCACTTTCAGATCCCATAATAGATCCCACTTTTAGATTCCACTCATAGACCGCGCTCATATATCCCGCTCATAGATCTTACTGATAGACCCCACTCATAGATCCTACTGATAGATCCCACTCATAGACCGCGCTCATAGATCCCACTCATAGATCCCACTCATAGACCGCGCTCATAGATCTCACTCATAGACCGCGCTCATAGATCCCACTCATAGATCTTACTGATAGATCCCACTCATAGACCGCGCCCATAGATCCCACTCATATATCTTACTGATAGATCCCACTCATAGACCGCGCTCATAGATCCCACTCATAGATCTTACTGATAGATCCCACTCATAGATCTTACTGATAGATTCCACTCATAGATTTTACTGATAGATCCCACTCATAGACCGCGCTCATAGATCCCACTGATAGATCCCACTCATAGACCGCGCTCATAGCTCCCACTCATAGACCGCGCTCATAGATCCCACTCATAGGCCGCGCTCATAGACCGCGCTCATAGACCCCACTCATAGATCCCACTCATAGATCTTACTGATAGACCCCACTCATAGATCCCACTCATAGATCCCACTCATAGATCTTACTCATAGATCCCACTCATAGATCTTACTGATAGATCCCACTGATAGATCCCACTCATAGATCTTACTGATAGATCCCACTCATTAGCTCTAAAATGAGAACGAGATGAAGACTCCGATGATGTTTGTGACTACCAACCAGCCCAGAGCTAGAGGGATCCTGTCTAGCAGGAGAGGACTGGCGCGAGTGGTTGGACACTGCGGGGTTTCCTGAGGACGTGATCTCCGCACAACAATCCGTGTTGACTCGGCTAAAACAGGTTACTAAGGAACTACGGCAATTCTCGTTGAGAGAAGTGACGTCTCTATCAGATATGAGTCTCAGACCATGTCTCAGCGACCACAGGTAAATGAAGTCTCTATAAGATATGAGTCTAAGACCATGTGTTAAGGGTTTGTCAACATCATAACGTTGAGTTACTCCCTTTCTTTCACGTTGAGTTACTCCCTGGGTTCCACGTTGAGTTACTCCCTGGGTTACACGTTGAGTTACTCCCTATCTTTCACGTTGACTTACTTCCTATTTTCCACGTTGACTTACTCCTATCCTTCACGTTGAATTTCGCCCTGTATTCCACGTTAAGTTACTCCCCATAAATCGTTTCTCTCTCTATTTTCCACGTTAAGTTACTCCCCATAAATCGTTTTCCTCTCTATTTTCCACGTTAAGTTCTATCTATCTATCTATTGGCCTTTGGAGTCGTAGCCGGCCATAGAGCGTAGACCAAGATCATCTGAATTTTGTATAGCAGTTTTCAATTCTTTTAAAGATCTTTTATCAAATCTCGCCATTTGTCTCTGTTCTGTGCAAGCAGCTCTATGTCATTGAGAGAGCCGATTCCTGCTGCTCTTGCCTCTCTCACCAATGTTCTTCTCAGTGTCTCTCTGGGGTCCCTCTTTTCTCTTACCTGTTGTTTCCCATATGAGGGCTTGCTTTGCTATTCGGTTATTATCTCTTCTCATCACATGTCCAACATATGACCATCGTCTTTCTTTATTACTGAAGATAGTGGTTGATGGCGATTTCTCTAATTTCCTCGTTTGTTTTGAATTCGTTCCACGCTATACCAAGTATTTTCCTTAGACATTTATTTCGAATGCGTTCAACTTGTTTCTATATCTCTTGTTTTCCAGCTTTCACACGCATACGTAAGGGTTGATAGTACATTTGATTTGAATAGTCTAAGTTTTGTGTTTGTGCTGATGAGTTTTGATTTCCACAACTTTTCAAGGCTTCTGAAAGACATTGCTGCTTTAGCTATTCTGATTCTAATTTCTTTGCTTGTATCCCCTTCTGGATCAATGTGACTTCCAAGATAGATAAAGTGATCGATCTCTTCCACTGGTTTGTTTTCCATGTATATTTTGTCGTCTGTTGGAATTAAGCATTTCATGACTTTAGTCTTTTATGATTGATCTCAAGCCCAATTTTGCTGGCTATTGACGATCACGTTAAGTTACTCCCCATAAATCGTTTTCCTCTCTATTTTCCCCGTGAAGTTACTCCCCATAAATCGTTTCCTCTCTATTTTCCCCGTGAAGTTACTCCCCATAAATCGTTTTCCTCTCTATTTTCCCGTTAAGTACTCTCCATAAATCGTTTTCCTCTCTATTTCCCCGTTAAGTACTCTCCATTAAATCGTTTCCTCTCTATTTTCCCCGTTAAGTTACTCCCCATAAATCGTTTTCCTCTCTATTTTCCCCGTTAAGTTACTCCCCATAAATCGTTTTCCTCTCTATTTTCCACGTTAAGTTACTCCATAAATCGTTTTCCTCTCTATTTTCCACGTTAAGTTACTCCCATAAATCGTTTCCTCTCTATTTTCCACGTTAAGTTACTCCCCATAAATCGTTTTCCTCTCTATTTTCCACGTTATGTTACTCCCCATAAATCGTTTTCCCTCTCTATTTTCCACGTTAAGTTAATCTCTTGTCTTCCAGCGGCGGATATTCAGAGCATGGCACGGAGGCACGACCCTCTAATATTTTTATTAGAATACATAACACAATTACATCCCAGCTCAGTGAGTTCAATGTCACCGTATCCAGCTGACAGTGATGTCCTTCAGGCCGCTCAATGTCTGTAGAGATCAAACCTACTACAACCGTACATCGATAACTATCGACTTGTATTGTATATGGCAATTGGGGAGGCTGTTTCAGAAATCAGTTCCGTGTTGCTATGGCAACGTCGAGTTAGCCAATCAGATGGCGTTCTCTGTCATAACGTGTAGGAAGTTTGTGACGTAACGGAGACCAAAAAAATAGTCCCTACTCAATATCATTGCACTGCGTCTTTATATTTTAAACAACTTGAACACAATTGTATAGAGATGTTAATTATCAGCAACAACCATGCTTTTGCATAATAACTTACAATGAAATAAAAAGTTGCTTCCGTCTACCTGATGACTAAAGGAGTACACCTCCTCGTCATCCGCCCTTCAAAGGACGTTAAGTGGGCGTGTCTGCGTTGTGTTATAATTTGCAGTATAACTTTGATATTTGCTCCTTTCGGCCCAACACATCCGACTTCAGCAGGAATGAAATAACTAAGAAAGTAAAAAAGTCAAGAGCCCCCGTCACGCCAAGTGGCGTATAGGGAAATATGGTGTTAGTGACCATACATTTTACAGACCTTCAGCACATAATTTTTGGGGTAATGTGGTCGGTATTATGCCCGTGCCGCTTACTTTCCCAGAAAAAAATCCGGTACCCATTTAGAGTTGGGTGAACCCGGAAGCCGTCGGTTGGGATCGAACCCCTGTCTTTTGTAGTCCAGTTCACTAACCAATGAGTTATCGCGTCTCCCTAAATAACTAAAATATTATGATGTAATTATAATTTGATAAATCGGGGCAATCATTGATGGAACTATTTACATAGCGCAAATTGATGTAATGTTTATGTCGCAAATTATCATTTAAAGATGAGCTGAGTTAGAGTTATTTGCGGGTCATCATCATTGCACTTCGAACATGTCCATAGGTGCTCAGATCCCCTCCTCAGCAATTCCCTCAGTGTCCAGCGACTGACGACTCCAGTTCTATGTTGGTTGATAAGTCTTCTTACACGGCCACTAAGTTTCTCATTTCTGGCTGTGCCCATCTTAACTCCCATTTCCATCATCCGAAGAGGTGACGTGGATCTGTGTTTGTCGAAGTCCTGTGCTCTTCCACATCTCGGAGGGCATTGATGATGTCCGCCCGATCCATTGGTTGCCGTCCTCAAACGGATGAGCGTTCGGTTGCAAACATCAACTAGAGATGAATCAAAAATAATTGTTGTTTCATCGGATATTCCTTCAAAAACGTCGAGAGAAGATTATCTTGCCGCAAGACCTACTCCAAACATTGTCTCAATTTCGAACGAAAAAAAATGCAGGAACAGAACTTATGCTGTGAAATCAGAAATGGCCCTCTATCTAGCAGTCCGGAGAAGTAGCCGACATGAAGGCTACATTTGTGCTCGTGTGTGCTTGTAGGCAGAAGCAAAGGTGTGTGGTCATCAACAGTTCGACCATAGTCTATATTTGTTTTATATAATAGTGAATGTCCTGATACCTCATGTAATGCAACCACTCATCACGTGGTGACTTCCTCATGTAGTAACCACTCATCACGTGGTGACTTCCTCATGTAATGTAACCACTCATCACGTCCCTGACCACCTCATGTAATGTAACCACTCATTACGTCTGACCTCCTCATGTAATGTAAACCACTCATCACGTCTGATTCTCCCAATGTAATGAGACCACTCATCACGTCCTACCTCCTCATGTAATGTAACCACTCATCAAGTCCTGACCTCCTCATGTAATGTAACCACTCATCACGTCTTGACCTCCTCATGTAATGTAACCACTCATCACGTCCTGACCTCCTCATGTAATGTAAACACTCATCACGTCCTGATCTCCCCATGTAATGAGACCACTCATCACGTCCTACCACCTCATGTAATGTAACCACTCATCACGTCCTGACCTCCTCATGTAATGTAACCACTCATCACGTCCTGATCTCCTCATGTAATGTAACCACTCATCACGTCCTGATCTCTCATGTAATGTAACCACTCATCATGTCCTGATCTCCCCAGTAATGAGACCACTCATCACGTCCTACCTCCTCATGTAATGTAACCACTCATCACGTCGCCCTGACCTCCTCATGTAATGTAACCACTCATCACGTCCTACCTACTCATGTGATGTAACCACTCATCACGTCCTACCTCCTCATGTAATGTAACCACTTATCACGTCCTACCTCCTCATGTAATGTAACCACTTATCACGTCCTGACCTCCTCATGTAATGTAAACACTCATCACGTCCTGATCTCCTCATGTAATGTAACCACTCATCACGTCCTGATCTCTCATGTAATGTAACCACTCATCACGTCCTGATCTCCCCATGTAATGAGACCACTCATCACGTCCTACCTCCTCATGTAATGTAACCACTCATCACGTCCTGATCTCTTCATGTAATGTAACCACTCATCACGTCCTGATCTCCCCATGTAATGAGACCACTCATCACGTCCTACCTCCTCATGTAATGTAACCACTCATCACGTCCTGATCTCTTCATGTAATGTAACCACTTATCACGTCTTGATCTCTCATGTAGTGTAACCACTCATCACGTCCTGACCTCCCATGTAATGTAACCACTCATCACGTCTGATCTCCTCATGTAATGTAACCACTCATCACGTCCTGACCTCCCCATGTAATGTAACAATCATCACGTCCTGATCTCCTCATGTAATGTAACCACTCATCACGTCCTGACCTCCCAAGTTTTTAACTCACGACCAGCTGCTCCTGTCTTGCACGTTAAGTAACGATCTATCCCCCACCCCCCCCCCCCCCCCCCCCCCCTTACATGAGGTAACTCCCCAACAAATCTTGAAAGGTCCAGTCTGTTACAGTAGGTCAGACTGAGGTCATCACCAAAGGTGAGACTAAGCATCACCTAGATCAGTCCTGGAGTTGATAAAGCCCCGGTAACATTCAGACTGCAATCATCTCTACAGACAACACTATATGGACCACTGCACAAAGCAATATAACCGCACTTGCTGCTATTTCCTTTGTTTTGACTGGATAGT